>JBCEWB010000020.1:1789132-1808587 GCA_039654565.1 Peronia peronii
TGTGTGTGTGTGTGTGTGTGTGTGTGTGTGTGTGTGTGTGTGTGTGTGTGTGTGTGTGTGTGTGTGTGTGTGGCGTGGCGTGTGCGTGTGCGTGTGTTTCCTCCTCTAGTCTTAACCCTTTCAGATCGGAAGCATCGTTAAAAAAAGCTATAGTATTGTTGTAAAACAGTTGACTTTCCATGACCTGACTTGAAATTATTTATGCTAACTGAATATTGCTCTGGATTAAAATCCTGCGCTTTTAATTAATTGTCCCATATAGTGTGCAGCCTGTAATATCTTTTAGTTCTTTGAAACTATTCCTTCAAATTGAAATATATATATATATATATATCTTATTCTGAACTGTAGAGGGTTAAACGCGGTTTCTAGCACTAAATGTTAAAAAAAGAAATGGAAGAAAAGAGTGTAACAGTTATGAATACATTATTGTGGTGAATACTTGTCAGCACTTATATAGTCAAACGTTCGACTGCGGCGTTGGTACATAATGTCTGTTTGCATCTCTGTACGCAGATTAATAGTTAAAACATTGATCTGAATTGCAAAAATCAAATATCAGTATTTACAGATTCAGGTGTTTATTGTCCTACTCCGGTGCATCTACCTCGTACTCTCAGGTACAAGAGCATCCGAATCGCCACAACTGTGGGACAGGGGGACGCGCAGTGGCTCTGTGGTTTGGCGTCTGCTCACGGAGAAAACGGGCCGGAATCGACTCGCGGGTCCTGCATCGGGAGATGGAGGGACACGAAGATCGAAAACCCGCATTTTTTCAATGACTCAACGGTCCTGTGGTTTCCAGTGGGTAGGGAAGCCCGACGTCTAGCCTTCTCGGATAAGGGCGAATATATTTCGGAGGTCCCGTGTGTACGTTAAGCACGTTAAAGACCCCTTGGCAGTTCAAAACCGATGAAAGAGTAGGCTGCATGCCGCTGTCCGGGCAAAATTTCCCAATTCCAAATTTCTACCCACAGAATTTCTCACCAAAAATTGGCAGCTTCTAAAAGCCGAGATAATCCTACTTTTTTTGGATTGAAAGGCTTAAGAAAAACAAACAAACTGTGGGATCTGTGCCACCTACCTATGAGTATAATTATAATAGTACTGATCTACACAACCAATTAGATTACCCAAAGCTGTATTGTGAGCGTAGCATTGCTAGAAGCAGATCAGCCGAGACGGACACCTAAGATCCTCATACTATGAAAGATGGACCTTGTAGTATAGTTAGGGAGATACATTTTAGATCGCTAGCACATAATTTATAGGATATGGCTGATTATTATCCAGATTTTCTAATTCGCTAAAGTCATAATCGAATCCTACAAATAAATACCTCCGAATCTTGAGAGTCCTCTAGATGTCCCTTAAATGATAGTTTTCGGAACCATTACAGTAGTCAGGATCGCGTGTTTACATACGGGTTATGTATTCCACGACCTAGAGCAATACCGGGGCTTTAAGAGCGAATGCATTGTCAACCAGTGTCATTTTCTGATGGTCTACAGGAGTAAATATGGAGTACACTTACCTTGACAGAAACTGCAGGCCACGATTCGCCTTGAAAGATGTGAGGACAGTAGCCAGAGGAGTTACGGCTGCTCTAGAAATGAAATGGTGAACTTCTTTCAGGAGGGGTTGTGAATGGAGCACTGGTTTTTAATCTGTTGCCGATAGCTCGCTGGAAAGGCGTTCGATGATAATATTATTGTGTGTGCATATCCGTGGAACTGATTTTAGTTAGGATATGATCGAAGTAAACTGATGTAACTTGTTCCTCAAACTGCCGATCAGGGAAAATATAATGTCCTAGTAGTAGTATGTTAACTGCCAAAACCTGTGGAATTTCGAGGATTCGTTTGAGATTGTCAGGTTTTACCATTGCTGTTTTTTTTTTTTTTTTCGGTAAAAATACAAGCTTTGGGTTATAGGGGATAGGGAATAAAGGGAAACAAACGGGAGGGGGTTGGGGGGTGGGGGGGGGGGGTAGAATGGATGTTTGGTTCTCAACAGATCACAGTCACGACATCAGTGATAACGGAAAGAATGGGCACGGGCTCTGACCGCCAATGAGTTAAACAACTGGAGAGCATTATTCTGTTATCTTAAAGTTCAGAGCTACTGTCCTGTGCGTGTCACTGTCAGACTGCCCTGATAACGACATTTGTATCTAACTGTGAGCCGCGTATTTAACTTGGAGGATGTGCCAGTTGGCTCATAGGGTAACGTGAACTGTGAGCCTTGACCTGGCGCAATCAACAGGTCAGAGACTTCATTCATTGACAGGATCTTATTATCATATTATTGGACTCTCTTTGATCATTAGCTCAAAACAACAATAAGATGAAAACTATGTACATGTATACAGGAAGCTTAAGATTAAATGATACTGCATAATATTGTGAACTCCTGGTGTTTGTTATCATAATAAAATGGAACCTTTTAAGTGAGTATGAGAGGCAAAAATAAATCATCAGTAAGAGGTTGGAATGGTTACATTACTACAGGATAGAATGAAATGCCGTTCTGCCGAACGTGTGTTTTGTAAGTGCTTATCTCCTGCGATTACACTAATCATGTTTTATCTCCATGCCCGTCTACCATCCGTCTTTTTGTCTGTTGGTTTAGATATATCTGTCTGTCTGAATGCATGTCTGTATGTCTGTGTTTGTCTTTGTCTGCCTTCCCTGTCTGTCTGTCTTTCTGTCTGTGTTATTGTTTGTCGACCTGTACCTTTGAGAGAGCCTGCATGATTTAGTAAAATGGATGAAGATGGTATCGCGTATTCAGTTTGCCCCGTCATAATAATATAACCTGCTAAATCTAGTAGCATGTTTTATGTAGTTGTAAACGGTTCTGGCACTTAAGTTAGGCTAGAGAGGACAGGTAGAGAGGACAGGTAGTCAGTCTTGCAATAATTGTCCTAGCATTAAACTATTGTTAGCAGCCCTGGATAGTCTGGGCAAGCAGAGCGTTAACAGTTGGCCGAGCCGCCAACTCGCGCCGTGCGGGGTCATTGACTCGGGAAGGGCAATAGTTTAGCTGCCTTTCATTGACAAAACCGGGTATTTGCTGCTTAAATGAATAGAGACAGACAAATAGACGGACGAAGAGACAGACAGACATATAGACCGACAGACATATAGACGGACAGACAATCAGCAAGCCAGCCAGCAGGACATATAGACAGACATAGACAAGTCAACAGATAGACAAACATACAGACAGAAGACAGACAGACAGACAGATGAACAGCCATAAACAGACAATCTGCAAACAGACAGACATCTAATAGACAGGTCTGGAAGACAATTTTGACAGACGGACGGACGGACAGATGGACGGACGGGCGATACTATATTCAGAAAGGTATGAGTAGCGATGGATTTGTTCAATAACCTGAGTAGTTGTCTCTCCTAAGTCCACACACACTCTTTCCTCGCGTATTTGTTTGTTCGTTAATTTCTTTATTTTGTTAAGTTTAGTAATCTGTTAATCAAGTGTTGTGGAAATGGGCCACAGAAGGGTGAATGAAATGCTACTTTTCAATGAAAATTTAGATCTAGTACATATCATTCAATCAAACGCCAAATATTTGTGGTAATTTGAATTAATGCAGGTACTAGATGTTGTAGTCATTGGCAGATAGAGGGTTAAAACAAAGAAAGGCATATATAACTAATTACTAACGATAGCCTCTTCTGTATTATAAATGTTCAACAAAACTCATAAAAAGCTTATGGACTCGAAAATTGCTGAATGTATCCACTGAAATTTGTCATCCAAAATTATTCCATAAAAACCTGTGTTTCTACTTATGTTAAACCCGAAAAAAACTTATATTTGACGTTATTCTAAAAAGGCAATAATAACTGAACAGTAAATTCGAAGAGTATTTGATCCGAACTGTCCGTTCGATAGAATGATGCATTGTGTTATTGTTCTTGGGCTTCCGCTCGCAGAGTATTCAAAACAACAAATACGTTTTCTTTGAGTAGCGTTCGGTTTAATCATCCAAAATATCAACATCGAAGTGAGCACGCTTGTCATACACTTTAAGTGGCAGGGCAGAATTGGGTTGTCCTGTATTTAAAAACTCTCCCACGAAGACCATGGATTCTCTACTAGTAATTTGTTGCCTCCGGGGGGCCCGGGGGTATATAAATAGGCTTTGTGTTCCCACCTGCAGGCGGTGAAAGCCCGCCGTTGGTGGGATGTCTCCCATGGAATGTCATCCTCGACGTTCCAGGGGCGACATCTCTTCTCTCTCTTTCCTTGCCCCCGTTTTCCGTCCCGCTATCTTTCCTACTTGATCAGCCTTTTTGACGTGCAGACATAATCTTGCATGTTTGGCACACTCTAGCCGTGATTGTGCTCATACGCCGTTAAACCCCAACACAAACAAACAGAACTAGTAATTTGTAAATAATTGCCATGTGCGAGGTTTAGTGAGAGAGACCTAGGTATGTCAACTTTCATAACCCAGATCTGGGTTCTCGGTCAGTGTGAAGGCAACAGTGAGAGACCTGTGTCCACACTGGGGACAGTGTGTGGACAGGCAGTGACCGTATGTGATATGGATATAGCAACATATAGTATTCAAAATTGAGATAGATCAGTTTTCCGCATAGTTACTACAGGAGTTTTATCTTTCTGGGTGTAAAGAGTTCGTGTTCTACACAACGTATGGATGAATGTTATAGAACATTGTTTTCAAGCGTAGTTTCTATGGAGATCTTACGTTTGTGAGTGTAAAGAGGTCATGCACTTCACAGCATGCAGGATAAATATTGAAGAACATTTTGTCTCAGTGTAGTTACTAAGGGTATTTTACAGTATTTTCTGAGTGTACAAAAAAAGTCGTAACTTCACACCAAGCGGGAGAAATATTATAGGACATTTTGTTTGAGTGTACTTACCACGGAAATTTTACATTTCTGAGCGTACAGAAGTCGTCTATTTCAATTACACCATGCAGAATAAATATTAGAGAACATTTTGTTTAATATAGTTACTACGACTACGAGGGTTTTCCATCTCTAAGTGTAGAGCTCGTGTACTTCAAGAAAGGCTATTGTAAAGATCAATTTCTATAGAGCTCATGGTGATTTTTGAGGCTCAGTCTCACTGGATATGTTATAGACGTGCATTGTATGGGTTCGTGTTTATAGGATTTGAGGAAAATGCAGAATTTTCCTAGACGTGTCGGAAATGCTGTGGAAATAGGTTTTAAGTTTCTGCAAGAGTTATACAGAATTATCATAATGCATATATCATTTACGTCCGTTTGTACTATGCTGTAGTTCTAAATTCACATGAATTTACAGATAATAAGAGTTTCATATCACAGTTTTTTCACTCATTCAAAAGTGTTCTTGAGGACAGATGGCACAGAGACAGGACCTGTTAGTGTGTACATTGGGTCTGGGGTTGATATGGAAATATGGCTTAGATAGTCCGCTTTGGAGTTGAAAGGCCTAAATAAATAAATGGATATACAGAGATCTCTGTAAATTGGCTTCGATGATATGAAAACGCTGTGTTGTTTCATTCGATATATTCGCTGTTGTTGTATGACATGTTGTTTTGTTCTTGATTTAACCTAGTTTGTGTAAAATGACAGCCATTAAATTGATTAAGGGCAATAGCATTGGATCGTTGCCAAAGGTTTACTATAGAGCAGAATGTGTTCCCACATGACCGTGGTGGCTGTGCGGAGTAACTCTGAAATGGATGTTTTGGAGAATTTGATGCAGATTTTCCGGCATGAATCTGTCAGACAGTACGAAGATGTATTGAAACTCAAACATAATTAAACAGATCTGTGCATTAAAGTACAGTCATATTGAGGG
Organism: Peronia peronii; assembly: GCA_039654565.1. Classification (NCBI taxonomy): domain Eukaryota; kingdom Metazoa; phylum Mollusca; class Gastropoda; order Systellommatophora; family Onchidiidae; genus Peronia; species Peronia peronii. The sequence goes on from JBCEWB010000020.1 coordinate 1,794,988, forward strand.
TATGACATATGAATTAGGTAAATTAATGTCAATAATGTGTAGTCACCGATCGTCAACATTATTTTTTTAAAATTTATTTATTCAGTAGAATTTTTTTTTCTCTCTCTCTCAAATTTGAGTCAGAGCCAGTGGTCTGCATACATCTAGTGCAATTAGTAACACATACACCACACACACACACACACACACACACAGACACACAGACACACACAGTCATATACGTTGCTTTTCTAAAAATGGCACTGTTGCATCTGGTTATTCAGTAAAAAATTTATAGGGAAAAATCTGTACTTATTCTTTTCTTTCAAATTAAGTGCTATTCTCTCTCACTCTATCTCTTAGTCTCTCTTTCTTTCCACTTTCTCTCTCTCTCTCTCTTTCTCTCTCTCTCTCTCTCTCTCTCTCTCTCTCTCTCGCTCTCTCTCTCTTTCTCATTAGGGAACTCGTTGGCGTTTTACTACCTTTAGCACTGAAATGAACCAAGCCGTGAACAGGCGAGCCAACAGGGAACGTTTGACCAAACGACCCCAGTGGATTAGTCAAGGTCCTGCTGTGTGGGGGAACAAGGAAATCTTTGCGTTCTTGGAATGTGTTTGAAGTATTGATAAATCCCGGATTTGGAATGGCTTGCGCTTCTTAATGTCTTTGAGGGAAAATGCATGTTAACGTCCGACCGACACGTCAGTGTACAGATTCACATAGTTGGCTTTGGATATGTATATTGGTAAAGTAGGTTTGTTTTAGTCTATGTTTGTGTGTTTCACCGTGCTGTGTTGAGAAACCCCGAGAGATTTTGCGTCCAAGACATAAGCATCCAATTCCCGATAATAACCCTAAAAGTGTCCGAAGAACTGCTGTGTGCCAGTGCTTTTTTTTTTAAAGATTCTGTTTCGTGATCACGAAATCACAGTCAACGCCGAAATTTGTCAAATGAGATGACATGCTTTGTTATGGTGTCTTAGGGTATTGAGCTGCAGAACGTCTGTTTTGGCCGCGGTCTATTCTGGCATGTACTGCATATTTTTCTTGATCTCTTGCCAGTTAAGGTTAGTGTTATGATTAGGGTTAAGCTGCATTAGAGATAGCTTACTCCAGCATTCAGTAATTTGTTAGTCCTCACTGTGTAAAGGGCTATAGAGACTAGACTAGAGCTACCTTTTTGGAAAGTAATTTCATATAAGAAGTACAAGGCTGGAGTCTTTGGGCAGATCGGATCTTGACACCGGAAGGGTTAATAGTTGGAAGTACATAATGTTTCATTTTCCATGATTTTATTTGCCATTATTTACAAGGTGTCCGAAACGTCCAGGACATTAAGGTCATGTGTTTGGGCCACCCTGATTTTTGTGTCCTTCTGAATTACGATATGTTTGATTGGATTTTCTGCTATTTCTGCTATTTATTTACGCTGTGTTCTGAGTCGAGTTTATCGTTGAAATGCGTTGTTGTGAGATTTTTTTTTTTTAATTAGAAAAGATTTGTCCAATAAGTTTGACCCAATTTCTTTATTGTTATTCGATGTCCCGGGACTTTCCGGCAAGCTTGTATAGTCGTATGTTGATTGGTTAGTTATTTTTGCTCTTTAAGATTGTTGTTGTTGTGTTGTCGTTGATTTGTTTTGCTATTGTTTATTGTTAATGCAATATTAGTTGTCAATCACAAAGAGTTATCCGTGCACTGGTACTTCAGCTCCATAATCAATTCTTCTTCTTCAGGTGTCAGGTCTGGAGCAGACATCGACGACCATGGCTTGCCAGACCCTTCTGTTGTCAGTTCTCCTTACCATCTCGGTATTGCTCATTTCATTCTTGGTGACGTATCTGTTAAGGCTGTCAGTATATTTCATTCGTTGCCGTCCTCTGCTTCTCTTTCCCTGGGTCTTTCCACATAGCATCATAATCAATAGTGCAGACCAAATCCTGTAATTCACTGAGCAGAATCCTACTGCAATGCTCACTGAGCATTCTAGTTCTGGGTAGTGATCGATCAATTTAAGTAGTCAATAATTCACGATAATTTAACTTTACGATTATATCATGCCCCATACAAGGAATCATCCATCAACAGAGACGGCAGAATGTTACAAAATCGCAAACTGTTAGCCAGCCGATCTACGAGTAGACCACCAACAAGGTTTAGACAGATTGCATCTTTCAGTATGGTAGGGCGCGAAATAGAATTCATCAGTATTTCGGGAAATCCCATCGACCCATGTCCTTGGCCTTGCCTCGGCCGTAAGTTGCCTCACTTCTTGGTTCGACTCTGCTATGGTGGGTAGGAAATTTATGACTAAAACTTTTCGCTGTGAGCCAATTGAACCTAGATATCCTCCAAGTAATAACAGTAGTGAGTACTGTTAATGATTTAATGATATAGGAAAAAGCCTGACGCACTTCCGCGTTGGCTGTCCCGAAATCTTGCATTCACCTATTGAATTACATATGCATACGGAACGTCCAGTTATAGCTGTCGATAGATGTTGATTTTGTATGATGAGGTTGCATAAAGTCCCGAGTTTCAATTTTCTCTTCCCTTCAAACCTTTTTTTCCCCTCACATTGAATACAGCTGTATGGGTTTGCTTTGCTGAGGCGCTGTTTCTCATTGTTCCTCCTTATTAAATGTTCTGTTTTGTTTGTTTCGGTTCTTTTTCGCCCATCATTGGGTCAGACATAGACATATTCTGCTGACGTATGCGTGTGGATGTGTTTTAAATTAAATTGAAAGAAATGATCCGTCTGGACTGAGCCAAAGGCTTAACAATATGTTGATGTCTTCAAGATTTAGGGGTGGGGGGGGGGGAGAAGTTTTCTTATTTGCATAGATGATTCACAAGCAATATTGAAGAGGCAGTAAAGATAGAGAGAAAACAGATAACATGAAAGAGAAAAACTCATTAATTCCATCATAACCAAGTCGGATGATAAATGTAATTATGAAAGCTTCTAAGTTCGTGTGAGAGATGAGATTTTATCTCACGGGATCGGCAGACATATTGGTTGACTGTGGTGTTATGTGTGGCATCAAAGGGATGAACGATTTTGAGAAAAAAATTAATTGCTGGGATATGAATCGCCATGTCAGTGTATTTTGTACTTTCTATAGAGATTAAGAAACTTGCAATTAAGAAACTTTGAATATAATAAGTTGACAGAACATGGTCGTCATTGCATCTGTTGTTTTATGATTTGATACCTTCTGCATTTGGTCTAATTATTCAAATGTCCATTATCAGGGAATACGTTTATCAAAAGCGTTTTGTTAAGTTTTGATCATCTTGTGGTGGTCATGGCAGCTTTCTTGTCTCTGTTGTTATATATGCTGCTGCTCCTGTCGTTGTTGCTGTTGTTGTTTTTGTTGTTGTTGTTGTTGTGGTGATGCTGCAGTTGTTGTTGTTGTTGTTGCTGTTGTTGTTGTTGTAGCTGCTTCTGCTGCTACTGTTGTTGTTGTTGTTGCTGCTGCTGTTGTTGTTGTTGTTCTTGTTGTTGTTGTTGTTGTTGCTGCTGCAGCTGTTGTTGTTGCTGCTGCTGCTGCTGTTGTTGTTGTTGTTGCTGTTGTTGTTGTTGTTGTTGTTGTTGCTGCTTCTGCTGTTGTTGTTGTTGTTGTTGTTGCTGCTGCTGCTGCTGCTGCTGCTGCTGCTGCTGCTGCTGCTGCTGCTGCTGTTGTTGTTGTAGTTGTTGTTGTTGTTGTTGTTGTTGTTGTTGTTATTGTGCCAATAATTTCTTTCAACCACAGCCTTGGATACTTCGCAGTTCCTGTCTTGTACTCAGGAAACTGAACAATTTAAGACAACAGCAGTTCTAGATTGAGAGTAAGAAGCCATCTGTTCGTTGTTCTGGGTTGCACGAGAGTCCCGAATGTGCACCCTGACGCGTTCACAGTTAACTGCTGCTTAGACTGACCGATTTTAACGAGATTAAACAACCAGTTCTTATTATTACCGTCAATGAACTAAATTAGCCCAAGAGATGTCAGTGGGAAATTGGGCTAAAGACATCTTAATTATATTTTACGTTAAAACGCCTCTCGAAATTTAATTCAACATAATAGTATGTCCACAAAAAACACTCCCGAATTTCATACAGCTGTGACATAATTGTATTGCAATATTCTTTCACATGTAGAAGCAGCAGTTGCATGATTTTATACAACTCCATGAGATATTGGTTGATCAGAACGTGGTTCTACAGTTTTATGTGGTGTTGTGAATACTGCGGACACTTAATGTTGGCCCCTCTGGTCATTCGGCCAACAGAGATGCGATAGTCTGGCTTCTCTCTCGACTTTCTACAGAACAACCCGACCGATCATGTATTCTGCATTAATGATACAATTTTTCTGTTCAACTAAGGTTGCAGGAAGTGTAGTATTTTTATTATGTTATTTTTGAAATAATTAAGCTATTTTAACTTTTTGAAATCGGAAAGTCCTGTACATTTAGAAAGCGTATACAGATTTTACACAGAATGAACAATATAAGACAACAGCGATAATAGAGTTAAGAGTTAAAAGCCATCTAGCCCATCTTCTAGTGGCGTTCGTTGTTCTCTGTTGTACTTATAGGGTATATAAATAGTTTTTTTGCTCCCACCTGCAGGCGGTGAAAGTCTGCCATGGGTGGGATATCTCCTATGAGAATGTCATTCTCAACGTTCCAGAGGTGACATCTCTTCTCTCTCCTTGATTCAGTCTTCTGGATCTGTCCCCCACTCTTTCCTACGTGATCAGCCTTCTTGACGTGTAAACGTATCTTACCGTGTTTGGCACAATACAGCCGTGATCGTACTGATGTGCCGTTAAACCTCAACACAAACCAAACTAATAAACCTCCTGAAGCATTCACAGTTAGCTCCTGTTTAGACTGAGTCTGCACCTTTTATGTCTAAATGTGATTTCTGGAAATATGGATAAATTATTAAATATCATAATAGAAACTGTGATGGGCCAGCAGTGATTTCGAATAAAACTTTATACAGCCAGCAACAATAACGGCAACATCGATCTGCCCTTGTCAGTTCGGCAAAGACTGAGACTGGGAACGTTTCTATTATCGATGTCCGTTGTTTATTTGGAACAGGAAATGTAAACAAGACTCGAACAGGGAGAAAGGGAATGATATGATTTAGATTTGAGTCCCCCCCCCCCTCCTCTTTTTTTTTTGTCTGTTTATCTGACTGTTAGACTGCTCGTAAAAAAGGCGATGTCTGCGTTTTTGAGTTAGTACGTGTGTTTAGCAATGTGTGCACGGGTGTGTATCTGGACATATGTGTGCCTATGTGCATGTGTGTGTGTGCGTGTATGTGCGTGCGTGTGTACACGTGTGCCGGCATGAATATGTGTGTATGTGTGTTTCACTTAGTAAGATTTCAATTTCAAGATGTTTTCCGGCATCAGGTTTTTCATTTTTCTGTCACAAAGTTCGCTGTAACTGCCAGACTTCCGTGCGCTGAAGCCTGCGAACTGCAGTGTAGCTTTGGGCAGCTGGTGCTCTGGTGTTCATTTGATGGGATTCCCGATTTAGTTCTTTGTTTGTTTGTTTTGTTCCTCATTTTTGCGTGATTTAAGTTAATGCTGTCTTTATCCAATTTCAAATGCGTTCTTTCCTGGATTTTTTTCTCTCTCTCTCGGATCTCTCTCTCTCTCTCATTCTCTCTCTGTTTCTTTCTCTCTCTTATCCTCCTCACATCTATCTGTTTATCTGTCTGTCCAGGGGAGAGACAGACAGGCAGATAGGCAGGCAGGCAGGCAGAAGACTGGCAGGCAGACAGACAGTAAGGCAAGCAGACAGACGGACAGACAGACAGATTGAGAGACAGACAGCTACCTGCATTGACCTTGCTTAATCAATTGTCCAGTGCCAACAGATAGATTGTTCCTTAAAATACCTTGACCACACTTTACTTTCGATTTCTGAAGATGGCTTAAACCCATCTTAATGTCTCATCCAACACCACACCTGTCTTCGTTTTAAGTTAATTTCTTGACTTGTCCGATGTTTAGATACAACGCTGGGGCAAATCACGCCATTTTTCTATCATTGACGAGGCATGACTGGTCGCAGTATTTCTCTGTTTTCGCAGCAGTCCATATTCGACTGAGCACAAGCCTGGAAATCCCCGGCGGAGTGTTTGTACCCCGTGCTAAAAATAGAACACTCACTCGTGTGTTACCGCTCCACCACGAGACCCAACAATATGTGTCACCGGTCTCGTGCCAATGGTAGGGAACAATTTGGAGTGTTTGTACCCCCTGCGAAAAATAGACTCGGATTTCCAGCCATAATTGGGAAGTATTTGATGGAAAGTACAACAAAATCTGGAGCCATTGGTCACGTGCATGTATAGCACCAAAGAGTGCTGGATTTGATCCTGAAGAAAGGCAGCAGTAGTTCTGACACGCTCCTGACTGAACAGACAGCTTGCAGGATCTAATTTGGCGTAATAGAACTTACTTAACCCTGAAAGTGTCGATGGAACTTACTACTGGCGTAAAGTGACTTCTATAATGACCTTTATCAGTGTTTCAAAAATGAGGGTTGCGTCTAAAGGCTATAAAATTCAAATACTTGATGATTATGCCGTATCTTTTCGAGAAAGAAATGAGAACGGCAAGGTATAACGCGCGACTATATGACGTCCTCAACCACTTGACATTTCTAGGGTTAAATGGACAGCATAAAAAAAAAATTAAGTGATTGGAACTGCACTGTTGTGGGATAGAAGGAATGGCTTTGTTGTTTAGCTGTATGCAGAGTCTGGGCACAAATAGACAAATAGGCTGCTATGCCTCATACAGAGTGAGCGGGCTGTTAATGGCGAAAAAAAAAATGTCAACAAAAGTCTACGTCCGATCTACATCCAACAGAAAGTCTTTGAAAACTGTTTATCTTTGACACACCATAATGAGATTTGTATAGAGTTGGTCAATCAGTACAGGGCTTTGTTGTCCTGAGGAAAATTTGGCCAGTTCCATCAGTTTTTCCCGTTAAACTTACCGTTCTCCTTATTATTTGGTTTGATTCGTAGAATATATTCCGCTTGATAGGCCAGTCTTAAATTTTAAGACAATCTTATGAACTGAGAATTGTATTGATGATGTTTGTTGTTAATATTATCGTTACTAATATTATTATTATTGCTACTATTGCTATTATTAATCAGTTTTATTGACTCTATGTGGATTTAACCCTTCAAATGTAAAGGGCCGATCTATCAAAGATTCGGGGGTCATATTTTATATAACCAACCTACAACGTACAAATATGGAATTTACATCATATCCCCGATAGGCACAAAATATGTCTTTCAAGTCCTCCTGATCGGGGCTTCAAGGGTGTAAGGCCTTTGCAGGTGCTTCGCTGTGCGGCCTCGAGCGCTGGAGGCCCAAAGCATATGCTTTCTTAAAGCATGAACATAAATTAAATTTTGTTCTCGTAAATTTGTTCTGGCACTTCAGCAGTTTTATCGATATTTTTAGGGTTAACCTCACAATTCCCTGTGTATGAGTGTACATTCTAATATTATGACCGCCCACACATCTATCTCTGTACATTTATTCTTGACGTGTGGGGCGCATACTAGACGCGCGTCCACAACACAAAAAATGCACGTCCCCAAAAATGTTAAATATCACCAAGATAAGAATTTTAGAAAAGAGTAAAAATCGAATTCCTCAAAACAGTGAACAGTAAACGTACACATTACGCGGCAACTTCGGTAAGGAATCGGGTTTTTCCATTAGTACGTCATGTGAACGTAATCAGGCGCCATCTGAGTCTGTTCAACTTGAGTTCATGCCAACTTGCGCATTGATTTACAGATGAACAGTTAGATCTAGATAGTTTGTGTCAACTTTTCACTTCTTCAGAGTGTTCCCTTGTCGTTTTTTTCCTTCAATATGTGGTCATACAATTGGTCGCATTTGCTATGATGAAGAAGCTGTAGAACTTAAAGATTTAGAGGGAATTTTGTGTGAAAGAAGATCGAGACGACTTCGACTTCCAGAACGATATAAAAAATCTTGCTGGATAATTTAGATTGACTTTTATCTAAATTTGGTGTCTTGTGTATCCTGATGTAATAGTTGCAGTTCTACAAAACACAGGTATGTAATATCCTTACTTGATCTTATTTTTGACAGATGCGTGGTAATTTTTGGCCCTATCATTGAAAAATAATAATAATGGAAAAATCTTAGAAATGTTAGGGCCTGATATGGTAGTAGATTCCTTGATCATACTTGGCAATCAATGGACTCCTTTAATCTCTCCCAGCAACTGAGATTCAAGTAATATCACGTTAAGCCTATAAATGCTGGATTCCTGACATTTGTATCTTCTCGTCTTTGTATTTGAATATTAATGAATGTGGTCAGACATCTATATTTGAACCCTTCTATTCTAACCACACAGAAATGATTAAATAGATCTCTCGAAGTTCCAGTTGTTGTAAATTCAGCAGTCTAAGGGTTAAAGCATGAGCTATCATTTCCTAGAAAGGAATACAATTGCCATGTCACCATACCAGAAATCCACATGCATAAGTACAATATATTGGCAATCTTAGGGTTAAATATCCTAGTGAATCATGAATTGCTCGATAGTGAATAATAATAATTTACTGGCAGTTGAGAAGACATGACGTATCTCATGAAGAGGGAAAGATCTACTTGACGGAGAACAGACCTAAATTCCCCCTGGACACAGATGGTCGCTGTCCGTGGAAAACTGTATGCTGAGAGTTCGCCCCCTCTCCCCCCCCCCTACACACACACACACATTCACGCGCGTTATAGTGCCCAGCTGTTTCTGCTTTGTCTCATTATAGATAGTTTTACAAATACACATTGCTGGGGTTAAGACTGAGTCATTCTACACACGCAGTTAACTCTTGAGGTGTCAAAGTGACTATCTAGTCAAAGGCTCGTCCATTACACTTTGCGTTTAAATGCCCCTCTAAGTAAGTCGCAGTATAGCAGGGAAAGAGACAGACTTTCTTGAGGCCAAACTGTCGATCATGGAAGTTGAATAAATATGTCAGCATTACGTAGCCACTGTTTTCTGTCCGTGTACGAAACGAGTAGTTTTTTAGCTAGAACAAAAACTGTTTTTCATTTTTTTTAAATTGACACGGCACAGTGATATAACTCATCATGTGGTTACGTTTGTATATTACGTACCTTGTTAGGACGAATACTTCAATTGTTATGGCCGGTTACTTTCTTATGAAATTGTCTTTACGTGTAAAAGCGCCCTAATCTTTTCTTCACAATCCGCGCAAGCCACCACTGCTTCAAACATACGCGTATTTTGTATTAGTCAAAATAGTTTGAAATTAACATATACAAAGAAAGGACTATTTTTACCTATGGGGCTATTTTTACCTATTTCATGATGAAATTAATAGATGTTTTTCCCTGTCTATTCTGTCTTTACGCGGATAGCGAAGGGCGGCCGCGATGGATTATACTGACGCTTTTAGGGTTAAATTATATTATAGATATGAGTTATTGAGCGGGTGAGTCAGTCAGATACCAGGTGAAAATCAGCTGCCCGTAGTTCGTGAGCTGAAAGCCGGTAGGCAGATATTGAGCCAGTGTGCTAAAGAGTCGTATTACTGCAAGAGGGGCCAAAAATCGTTAGGTCCTCTACCAATCTAACCAGCCCGTTCATGTGACAAGCTTATAATCCCAGAGTGGTTTGTTAAATTCATAACAATTTGAGTATTATTAATTTAATATTTAGCAAAAAATCCGATTTCAGGACCGGTGCCCCCCACCCCCAACCACCACCACTACCACCACTACCTCTGGCCTCCTCCCACCGAAAAGAGAATACCAACGCTCGACGCTGCTGACAATAATTTTCCTAGAAAAGGCAATCACAAACGGGTAAAATGTTGTTAATCCACTTTTGTTTCATCACGGTACTACAAACTGTTAGTGTAAGTTGCAGTAAGTTACGGCTATATTGGTAAGATACGTTTACACGTCAAGAAGAAGAGAGGAAAGAGAGCGGGACAGAAGACAGGAGCAAGGAGAAAGAGAGAGAGAAGAGATGTCTCCCCTGGAATGTCGAGGATGGCACTCCATGGGAGACACCCGACCGATGGCGGGCTTACACCGCCTGTAGATGGGAGCAGAGAACCTACTTATAAACCCCGGGCCCCCGCGGAGGCGTAACTTGTAATTTTCTGTCACAGTCACAGTGTTAAATTAAACTAAGACCTGACCTTGGTGGACATAATTTAATTATCGTGACAGAGAGTTGACTTTCCTCGAAGATGTCGCATATCGATCATTTTATTGCTCGGATAATTTTACTCAGAAACGAAGGACAGTTGAAACAGATCAGACATGGATCACGATGGTTTAGGTCATACCTGATCTTTGAAATGATTGTGGAAAAAAAAAAAAAAAAGATTGTTTGAAGGAACGTCCATTTGGATGACCCCTTTTCTGCTCCGTTAGATCCTCGGTTGGAAGGAAACGTTGGATTTACTTGACTGTGCATGAATGAGCCTCCCTCGGTTTGTTGGGGTGGATTTTCTGTACCAGAACGAGTGACCTTTTTTAAAATAATTATGTTTGCTGCAGAGATTTGTGTGTTGTCCCCAAAGAGTTATTATTGTTGTTGTTATTCTTGTGTATAGATCTGTAGCTTTCATTCCGAAATACAGTCGGATTGTCTCGGCTTTGAATCCCTGATCTGTTTTTGGTGAGAAGAATTTTGATTGTCAGTGAGTAGATCTTTGGATTTTGGAAATTTTGCCTGGACAGCGGCGTCTCCACATACGCCTCATCCAATTTCTAACTAGCTGCCAAGGGGTCTTTAATGGCGTAGTATACAGATGGGGCCTCGGCAGCATATTCGCCCTTATCCGAGAAGGCTTGACATCGGGCTTTCTTATCCAAGAAGCCAGGGGAACTTTGAGTCACAGCAGAAATGCAGGTTCTGATCTTCTCTAGACCTTTCCTCCGATGGTAGGCTCCGAAATTCGAACCCGCGGCCTCAACGATGCGAGTTTTTTCGCCGAGTAGCTGACGTCTATCCACACGGTCAGGGTGATCCCCTCACTAACGTTAGCCAGATTGTTGTTTGTTTGTTGTTGTTATTGCTACTGCTGTTGCTGTTTGTTGTTGCTGTTGTTGTTGTGGTTGTTGTGGTTGTTGTTGTGGTTGTTGTTGTTGTCATTTTCTGGCTTGCATGTTCTTGTCGATACGGTAGGATTAGAGTCATAGCCAGGCACATGGGCTGGGTCTTTTGTCGCAATGATCAAGCAAAGTAGACAAATCCCCAGTGGTGGAGATGCAAGTCTTTCGAACGCCTTTTTCCGATGCAAATTATTCATGAATTCACGAGATGTCGCTCAGTGCTGGAATTTGTTCATCACTTCCTGCCATTGTTTGTGTGTTGTTGTTTTTTCATCCCTGTTCCGGCTCTTTCTGAGTGGTTGGTATGTTCGCTGTCGTTGTTGTGGCTTGTTGTCATTGCTGTTTATGATGATGTTGTTGTTGCTGCTGCCGGTGCTGTTGTTGCTGTTCTTAGTGTCATCGTCCTTGTTGTTGTTGTTGTTGTTGTTGTTGTTCTGTTGGCGACGTATTTTGTTGTTCCTGTTTTGTTCTCTTATTGTTGTGGTCGTTGATGCTGTCGTTGTCGTCAACGTGGTTGTTGTTGTCGTTGTTGTTTAATTTTGTTTTACTATAGTTGTCGGCTGTCATCTTGTGTCAATCCTGCTCGCCAGTGCCATTCAGTTTGTTTGTTTGTTTATTTGGTTGTTTGTTTGTTTTGTTTGTCGTTGTATGCCCTCACACACACAGACCACAATAACATGCAAAGAGAGCATCAAGCCATCCCCAGATGGGAAGTTACTAATGCCCCCTGCGTGTGGTAGACGGAAGTCCATTAGGTGTCCAGCCCCAAGAGTGTAATCAATTATTTGTATCGATTTGTCCTCTCTGTCCATTCGTGATGGCATCTTTGGGACGGCAAGGCGATCCCCAGGGTATAGGACCGGGATCTCTAGGCTTGTTTTGTTTGTCACCTATTTCTTTCTCACTGGTCTTTCTTTTTTCTCTCTCTCTCTGTTTCTCTTTCTCTCTCTCTGTCCCTGTCTCTCTCTCTCTGTCTCTCTCTCTCTCGCTACTTGTCTCTCTAACTTCCTGTCCATTTAATTTGTAAATTAATGACACCCTTTGAAGAGCAGGATGGTTGTCGATTTTATAGTTTGGATTTTTAGATTTGATTTCTTTAGCTTCTTCATCTGTTACTTTCCCTCGATTTTGTTTCCCACTCGGTCTCTCCCTCTCTCTCTCTTTGTCTCTCTCTGTCTCTCTCTCTCATTCTCTTTTCTGTCTGTCATGTTGTCCTTTCGATGACAGCGTTTGGAGTGGCAAATGGATGGCAGATTATATTGTGCTCTTATATTGCTTTGTGATGTTTCTTTCTCTCACATTCTTCTTTTCTTCTTTCCTTTTCCTCTGTCTGTCTAACTGGCTGGCTGGCTGTTTGGTCTCCGTGTCCAATTCAGTAATATCTCTCTGTGCCTTATACTGGTTTTATGATCAGATTTTCCTCTACTATAATGGCATTCTGTCGTCTCCTGCCTCCCACTCCTCTCTTCCCCCATTCTCGACCCCTCCTCTTTCTCTTACTTTCTCTCTCTCACACACACACACACAATATCGGCCATGTCTGTCAGCCCATTACAGTCTCAATTTCCAATGGTGGACCTACATGAAACGCCACATACAACATTTGTAATTTGTCTTCCTGACCATCAGTTAATTTCCCCCAGAGATCTGCCTTTGACATTATCAGATCATGATTCTAATGAGATATCCATGTGGACTGCACCATTACTGTATAACATATCATGTGCCATGAAATTCCAACACAAACCAAGCCAATATTATGTATACGGTAGACGTTGTACCCAGCAGATATTTGCCCTATAGGCACCCCCGTATCTTTTTTCCACACATTCCCGTATCTTTTGGGCTTGGCTGTTTTCGTCAAGATTTATTTTGATCATCTCAACCCTGCCCTCCCCTGCGTGGCCGGCCCGCCTGATCGTTGTCTTTTTTTCCTCTTAGTCAGACACACTTTCTACAGACTGATATTATGTGGAATGTGCAATGGGTGAGGTCCTTGGGTGCCCCAACACACCATATACTGACGACAGAGCGCCTTTGTTCCATGACTCTCTACTTCCTTGGAAAAATAGGGGTGCGTGTGACCATTTTGCACTAAGCAAAATTATGACGACTCATTTCTGGGAAAATCCGATGTCATTCTTTGAAGTTGCAGTTACTTCGAACAGTACAGCATTACTGTGTATATTGTATAACAGTATATTTCAGCAGTACAAGTTATCTATGTGTCGCAGTGTGCATGACTTATAGCACTGTTGAGTGTGTCGTTAACACTAACATTTATAGCGTAAAGTGAATATGTGGTGGTATGTACGATTTACTGAGAGTTTAGTGATCTATACGATTTACAGTGTAACTGAGTGTTTAGTGATATATATGATTTACATTGTAACTGAGAGTTTAGTGATATATATGATTTACAGTGTAACTGAGAGTTTAGTGATATATAT
>JBCEWB010000020.1:1815786-1831174 GCA_039654565.1 Peronia peronii
CATTCATTCATTCATTCATTCATTCATTCATTCATTCATTCATTCATTCATTCGGTCATTCATTCGGTCATTCAGTCATATAGTTACGACCATGTAGTTATGTTTTAATGGTGTATAATGTATAACATACCACGGTTTTTAATGTTTGAAAATGTAGTAAAGTTTCCACACCATGTAAGTGATTTCGTTTCCTTAATCTGTCTTATTGAATTCTTTCATGCCTTGCTATATATACTATATATGTATATATGTTGCTGCTTTCACAATCCACTATATTGTCTGTATAAAAACATTTTCATTCTTTGCCATAAGATACCATTTTCACACCTGTCTGAAATTATAAAATAGCCATACGTTATTGGCATATCTCACTATTTCCATCATTTAATATGATATCATATCGTTTTCATGAGAAATTAAAAATATTCAGCTATTTCCACACATTGTCCTGGTTCTGTTGTAAAAGAATAACCCATTGAATATCTAATACCTCCTGTTTTCTTTCTCCCCCACAGTGAGGTGAGGACCCCACCAGACTCCGCTCCTGCCTGAGCTTAGAGAGCAGCTGTCACCAGCGACAGGCGCGGGTCACTCTGCTCTCATTGTGTTTGCTAGTCTGCATAACCTCCTCGCGCGACATCACTTGCCACCACCTACCCTCTTCTGGACTGTCTCCAAGTCACACCAACCCCTCGACCTTCGACCCTCCCCGACCCTCGAATCAGCTCATACAAAAGCTGGTCCCCTCAAGAAAACGCCCGGAACAAAATTTTCTGCTAGCTGCGGGATAGACGCACAGAGAAAACGAGAGGGGAGAATTTTCTTTCACCTCAAGGTGCTCATTTTTACCGAACTGCACAGTATAACAGTGTTATCAACAATATTGAAAACGTGCTGCGATTGTATGGCATATCAGCATTCGGAGCATCTGAATCTTGCAACATAACGTTTTTCAGTGTCGCAATATATTCCGAAAAGTCGGACGTCTTGTAGCTCATTACGAAATCGGCACTTTGAGGAAACAAGTTGAATACTGCATGTGGATCCTGTAAGATTTTGAGAACGTGGGACACATCTTGTGGTTGAACTATAGCGCAGGGTGCACAGTGTCCAGAAAGAGTGTTCGGTTTTTAGCATTCGGAAAAGGGCGCATCAGTTTGTTTACCTTTCAGTCTGGAAGCCTTGACCCTTTGGAGAACATCGCTAAACCTGCAGCGTCACGAAGAAAAAAAAAAACACATACACACACACAAGGTTGACCTTTGACCTAGATCTGTAACCTGTGGCATGACGGCGCATGCGCACACTTGTGCCATTTTATAAATGGACCGGCGACTGGGATTAAACAGGGCTGACCATTTGCCCAGACATCAGTACCTAATTGTTATAGCATCTTCATCCTCGGGCCCTTGAAAAACACCACTCGTAATTTTACCCGTACATTTTGAGTCACGGTTCTGTTAAACCTCGAACAAACGAGGGGGGAACGTTTCTTATGATCATTGATTGTGCTCTTTTCAAGCACACGACTGTATTGTTTTTTTTTTGTTGTTGTTGTTGTTGTTTTGTTTTGTTTTGTTTCTTTTTTAGATCGAAATAACAATTGTTACATTTTATATAAAGCTCACATGTTGAGTGCGTGTTTAGTGTGCTCACCTATAGCAAAGGAATAGAGAAAGAGAGTCACCTGCCAGGCACGTTGAAGCGAGACGTGTAGTGTCAGGGGCACTCACTCCTCTGGCACGTGACTGCCACAGCGCCGGATCAGCTGATGATGTATTTTTGCCCGTGCTCGTGCAATGACCCCATTGACCCCGAGACGGAAGAAAGCACATTCGTCGCTCTCCCGCGAAACCTGTCCTACGTGCAAGAGAGCTACCTGGATCGCTACAGCGTGAGCGCGCGCTTCGTACACAACCCCAAAATAGAACGGACAATTCAACACCAACAAAGTCAGGAGAGGAGGGCCAATGTCGAGGACGAAACCTACAGTTTGTTGTCGGCTATAAGAGCGCAGGACTTCCCAGTGAAGTGTGACGCTAATTACGATTCTGTGACCAATTCCGGATTATATTCTTCAGCTTTCAAGGTGGATTCTGCTGGGGACGGAGGTTTTCATTCGAAGGATTGTGGTAAAACAACGGGCAACGTGTTACCTTCTCAGTCGTCGCCGTTTTCAGCATCGTCCTTGTTAGAACCCGCCTCGCGAGTGGCATCCCGGCTCACCTCTCTCCTGCACTCGCCCCCGAATGAGTCTATGGACTTTGCTCGCGGCGACGTAGGCACGAGTGTGGACGGAGACGAGGAGGGGGAAGCCGCTGCTTTACTGTCAGACCCGCTGACCAGTGTTGACCCCCAGACCATGGAGGTCCCGGCCAGCCTGGGCCAGGAGATGGACAGGGGCGGGGAGCTGCCGCGCTGTGCTGACAATGACGAGTTCTATAACGACGACGACCGAGAGCGCGATGGGACGTGCGACGTAGCGGTGGGCAGAAGCCCGGAGAATAGCGAGAGTAAACAAGAATCCGACAACAATGTTATTCTGTCGGATCCTTACGACAAGCCTTATGGCTTGGGAGGGAAAAGCCACTTCCCGAAATCAGACCTACATTCGAGTGTGAGGAGGGGAGATGAGGCGAAGACCAGGGGAAACAATGGATCTTACGGCTCCCCGGATTCGGACGTCCTAAGCGAGGAGGGCGTCTTCGTCAACATGGACGACCTGGATAGCACCACGGAGAAGTCCACTACGGTCAGCGAGACCAGTGACGACACCTGTGTCTCGGCCGACTCCATGTTTCTCAGCCCGGAGGAGGGTGAGCTGGAGGAGGAAGTTAGGCATGAAAGTACCCGCAAGATGAGCCTGGAGGAAGCCATCAGTCGGGCCGCTTCGGACCTCCGCCGAATGAGCGCGGACGTGGAAGCTGCCGAGGGTAGCCAAGCCGAGGAGGAAGACGGGCGTATGACACTGAGGTCTGTCGGCCGAGGCTCTCCCGTGCGTGGAATCTCAGGGCTCAAGATTAAAATCACCGACCAGTCGGACGTCGGCACTAATACCCAGTTCTCTGGCTCGTCCTCCACTCTGAGCGAGAGTCCCATCTATCCCGAACACGAATTTAACTTTAGTAGGGTTGAACTCAGGAAGTCTTCGTCTCTCAAGTCGAATAAAACACCGCCGGGGACGCCGCACCGCAAGAAGGTGGTGCGCTTCGCCGACGCCATGGGCTTAGATTTGGAATCGGTGCGGCACGTTCTCAACATGGAATCGCCTCCCAAAATTCCAGCCTCGGCTATGGCGGACTTGAAAGACGGGCTCAGCGAAGATGGGAAGGAGATCGGCTCCAAATACCTCTGTCCCTGCTTCGAGCAACCTGGAGCGCTGGACGGCTTCATGGCCAAAGTTTTGAGCCAGAAAGTCTCACTGGAGAACGCCATCATCACAGAAATGACCATCACGGGCTTTGTGCGGGTGGCCAATATAGCCTACCACAAGTCTGTGCGGGTGCGCTACACCCACAACAGCTGGAGCACCTTCCACGACATCGCCGCCAGTTATGTCCAACACTCCTGTGATGGTCCCACCGATCGCTTCTCCTTCAGCATTGTGGCCCCGGTCTATTTCGTCCCCGGCTCCCGCTTGGAGTTCGCCGTCTCGTTCAACGCCGGAGGGACGGAATACTGGGACAACAACGACGGCAAAAATTATGTGTTCGAATGCTTTGCAAAAACTGTCCCCACCGAGAGCGAGATGGCTTGGCTACATTTCTTATAATTTCAGCGAGGGAAGGAGAACAGGCCCGAGCTCTCTTCCTTGTGTGCAAGGCTGTAACAGTATTGGATGCGATTCCACTGGGTTAAGAAGAAAATAGAGCGAGATCTCACACCCGAATAATATGCAGGTGTTTTACGTGAAAAATGTAGAGGAACCGTCAACAATGATGTTATGAGCAGGAGGATTTTTATCTGGATTCTGAAGAAAGCAATAGTGATTAGTGAAATGATAACATGTACTAGTGCAGCCTTACCGTGATATGTTTCTGGGCTTTGTACATTTGAAAGAAGATTAGACCTAGGAATTCTGAATCCCCCCTCCCTCCCCTCCCCCCAAAAAGGGAAGGGGAATATTTTTTTTTCACCGTGGTGCAACTCAGGATAACATGTTTGATCTGACAGAGGAGAGCCATGTAAATAGTGACGATTAAGGTTGGAGAGAACTAGACGGCTGTAATGTGATAGTTCCTGAAGCAGGTCTCTCGAACACGGCATGTGACGATGCCAGAATGGAGCTTGCATTTGATAACAAGGAACAGAATATATTATATACATGTCTTTTATGCATCAAGAGCATTACAATGTACTGTTTTACTGGGAGAACAGCCTGCTGTTTCTCCTGGGCCATCCTTGTGTCCATATGGTGTCATCTCGTCATCACAACAGATGATCTACACATAATGCCATATATTTAACAAACTGATATTGTAAATAGCAACAATAGCTGTATGTACATGCATTTGTTTCCTATCTGACAAACCTGAATGTGAGCTTATAATTTGTCTCTTCGATAATATAACAGATGTCTTTGGACCTTCGTCCCTCCATCTTGTCATATCTCCTATCTGCTGATCTTCATATATTTGAGCCTGATTTCTCAAGATGCTCTTGCATTTTTCTTAATACCTCATTTCATGTCCGTGACAGATAATCATTCGTTTTATAAAGATTTCCATTCAAATTTTGTTTCTGTATAGATCAGTCTGTGGTAATCGTCGGTTCAAAGTGTATGCAATGTGCTAAATAATCCGTCAGTTGTTATCGTATGACACAGATATTCCAAACTTTTTGGCTTTTTTTTTTTTTTGTAAAATGGGGGGGGGGGATCCAGTTTCGAAACCGTACAGAGGTTTTTTGCAGTCAGATTCCTATATTTGGCTCAGCTTCCATCATTTTGGAGCACTGCCAAGGGTTCGACTCCAGACAAACAGCAGCGATGAAGTAAACATGACACAAGATCTAATCGTTCACACATTTCCATTTTGTTTTATGTCAGTTGTCAGTTTCTGGGAAAATTTTTGATCAGTACGGAAAACGGGTTAAGAAAGCGTACAGAAACTATTTTTAAAAAATTGTTATATTAGAGGATGTGGCGAAACATTTCACTTTACGTCGTTCCATTCATCCATAGGATTACTCTATGATTGATGTATAGTTGCAGGACTTGTTAATGAAAGAGGCATGGGTACATATGATAACACAAGGGTAGTCTGTACTGATATTGTATTCAAGAAAACACAAGTAAAATATTAACCATACCAGTGTCACTAGAAAGTGCCAGAGTGTAAGGGTTAAGTATGGTGACATTAGTGTTTCTTTGCTGAAGGAATGAAGGTTTGTATGTAGCATGAACAGTGAAGTAACATGACTGCCTGTTTATTATACTGTGCGCTGTGTGGAAGAGAACACCAGTGCAAAGACAAGTAAGCAAGTCTTGACTCAGATGCGCCCATGTATATGTCTAGGGTTAAAGTCCCATCTGTGGAAAAGAATGATATTCAAGGAGAGGGTTGAATAGATCTAGTATGGAGACATATATGCATACCGATTACTCAGCAAAGACGAGATGTGAACATTGGGTCTACACTCAAGCATTTAACTTCACAGAGATCTAGACCATTAAGAGTTAAATCACTCCCTTCTTCTGGAATGATTTTACTTTAGCGCCTTTGATGAAATTGGTAAAAATGCTCATGGGATGATTACAACATCAGTTGTTAAACTGTCATAGTTTTCTCAAGCGTTACTGCTCTGTCATGTTGTTATTTCCTCATCATTGAATAGTTTTCTTTTTTATCTATATTATGATCATCACTAGTATCATTGTTTTTTTGTTGTTTTTTTTTCTATTATTGCGACCAGGTGGTCAAAATAGATTGGGTGGTCTGTTGCTCCCAGGTTAGCCTTTCCGACCGATCAGATTGCATAGCTTGATATCATTGGGCACATTGGATTAGATTTTATAGATTCTAGACTCCAGGAAGAAGAAGCTCAACACCAGGTCAGTGGGCTACAGGAGGGTTATGATGTCGGTTAGGGTAAGAGTTAGCATTAGGTTTGATTTAGGGCTAGGCTTAGGGTCGGACTAAAGATGAGAATATAGGGTTTACTCAAGCACCTTGGAGCATTAAGTTGCAATATTAGGATCACCTGGTAGCAATAGACAATTGGGACTATTTTGATACTTGATAGCAATAGGCCATTATGACTTTTTTGACCGCCTGATAGTAACAACCTCATCCTTTTTTTGATCCACATAGTGTTGCCAATGTTACTTATACAAGGACCTCTATGACTGGTATGTTACTTTTAGTAAAAGCGAATGGAATGATTTGTGCACAGTTCGACTGTAAACATTAATACTGTAAACCCATTGATATAAATCATGTTGAAATTACGTGTCTTTCACACCACAAACGTACCCTAGAGGTAGTGGACTAGCGCTGTGTATCAGTCACCTAACACTGTATAAAGTTTGAGTGTGCTGGTGTGAAATAGTATAGATCAGATCTGTTGTAAGTTTTTAACATTTGCCGTATATTTCTCCATAGTCTAGACCATTGCCAGGCCATTTTGGAGTCGGTGTTTAAATGTTGGATGTGCTTTTCTCCCTTGTTGATGGTTGAAGTCATAAGTAATCGAGCAAAACTAGAGCTTTAGAAATCGTATCAGCTGTTGAGTTTGGTCTTTGAATGGGGTGCACAGTGATGATATCCCTTTCTAACTTTGCCATGAATGCATCCAAATCGGCCTCCTAAAATTACTCTTTGTTTGGTGAGTTGCTATGAAATTTAACAGGAAACTTTTTCCTTGTCATTTGTCCATTGATATTTAAGCTGAACAACCGATGACAAGGCAGCTAATTTGACTTTGAAAAAAGATAACAGGAATTTTTTTTCTGAGAACCCGGTAGTTGCGATGTAACTGTAGAGTTAGAAATTGTAGCCGGCATGAAATAACTTTGGTCTATGGCAAGTCAGACTGAATTTATCGTTCCCGACTTCTAAACCCGTCTTGGCCACGGTTGGCCTCCATTGTGAAGTAAATGGATATTCTGTGCGCCGTATTCTTCCATCTGTTGCCATTCCCAGTCAGCTGCTGACGGGTGGAGAAAAATGCAGAACATTGCCATGGAGTGACTCTTTGTGTGTTTGTACCTCCCAATGGCTAATTCTATGATCTTTAACACGACATTGTACGTATGTGAGGGCCGTCATTGTTGTCTGTGCCATGCTCGTGACCAACTCACGTGAAACTGACTTTCTGTTGTCTGGTGGGAGGTCATGATGACTCACTGTCTTAGCAGAAGTGTTTGGGGAGGAGGAAATTGTTAAAACCAGTATCATTGTAAAAGAATATCACAAGCTTTGGCAGGTCACGTTATCACTTCAGAAAACAACAACATAGGACGGACGGTTATTGTGTTCCAAGGAAATAGAGGTGTTTTTATTTTTTTTCCGCGGGTGAAATGTCGACTGGATGGATTGATTTGAGTCTCTTTTTTTTTTTTTAACGAAGTTACCCAAATCTGAAAAGCGCATTTAGAAATAATTAATGAGTGTTTGTGTTAATCGAAGTTCCTCATAACGATTGAGCCTGAATCTGTGAAGTGAATAACCATAATCGAGAACTTGAATAAGACTAAGACACTCTTAGGAGAACAAGGTGTGGTAGGTACGAATCGTAGAATCATTGAGAACTGTTGAGAATGGTCAGTATGGGAGCAGCTAGGTCGAAAAGCAAACGCTGTGACGTTCCGGCCTCATAGAATTGGACTTTTTTCTGCACTCATTCACCCAAATGTCTGTAGTCATCCTTAAGATGTCAAGGGTGAATCAGTCGGTTGAACCAGTCAGTTGAACCAGTCAGTTGAACCAGTCAGTTGAACCAGTAAGGGCCAACAATGTAGCGCGCACTCGAGTTCCAGTTTAACACTGCTGTTTGGTTTAGTGACGTAAGAGCCGCAGTCAAAAACCACAAGTCAGTTTCTGCCGAGTCTATCACGAACGTGGCACAGAAATGACGGAGCTTTTTTGAGTTATAAGAGATGTTGACTATATTATGTAGAGTACGTTCAGTAATTACTTATACGCATACGTTGTTCATTACCATGTATATATGACATACACTGCGATGAAATGGCATTGTACATGATTTTACTGTTTCTGTTATCGATTGATATTGATTGATCATTGACCGTGTTGTGACATGTTGATCACTTACTGCTCATCCAATATGGTGTATTACGTAATAAACTCAAAATATTTGTCGTGTCACAGACTGACCATTTTTCCAGGGGTAGGTAGAATCTGAATGCCGAGGGAGAGAACTTGAAGTATGAATTTCGTGAACTAAACATTGTTTGAAATGGGAATGGCCAACGTGCCTGGTGTGATACGACAAACCAGACGTGTTCGAGTAGTCGCCAAGGTCTCTCAGTCTAATTATAGTTCTCTTGCAAAATCATAATTTATGTCTGTTTAGCTTTGTCTGATTTTTTTTTCTGTACTTTGTTTGACATATAATTATTATTTCATTCCATCATTCCTGTGTTCTGAATTGTCATGATTTTGTGAATGTTCGTGTGTGGAAAAATGAGCTTTTCTAACTTAATGTCATTTTAGTGTTTGATAGCAAATACAATAACCAGTCTAGTCTCCTCTATGAGACTTAAATCCTGCCCCAGATTATGGAAACTGCAATGTTTCGCGGAGAATTTGTGTTATTGTTTTTACTTCTTTTGAGATTTGGCTTTGAGGGAAGTGAAGTTGTCTCCTCTGGGCAGGTGTGTGACTGTGGTCGCTGATAACTGATTTTTTCTTTCCTAAGTAGTTCTTCCCCTCCGCCCATGTCCCTTTTCGTTGGCCGCTCTGCCATGTTGAGGGTCCTCGCTGCTGGTCCAGGCGATATTTTTTGTGACTTATGTTCCAGCCGCGTAGATGGAAGATCAGTCAATTATTAGATATATGAGCAAACGAAAAAAAAAGGTGTTTGCTGATCTTCTGTTTCAGTCAGTACATTTTTTGTGTGGGTTTGTTTGTTACGGTACTGAAAAGTGATCTGGATGTGAGCTGAATATTTTCAGACGCAATTTCTAGTGAGTTGGATGTTTGATAAAAGTTGGTGTTACAACTCAGTGATATGACAAAGTGGAGGGTGTTTCTGTGCCATAAAGCTCTGTGCCTGATCTGTGAATGAACGGACGGTCCAGATCGTTTCCAGAACGTTTAATGTATCGTTAACTTTGCCTTCGCCGATAAACAGAGGACATTCAGTACAGATTCTGATGTGCGAGGTTGAGATAACCTTCTGGCATTTTAACATGATTGTTTGTCTGGATAAGTTATGTAACACAGAATGAGGGATACGAATTTTGACGACGTCATTTTTATAAGTAAGAACCCGCAAGTTTTGATGACGTCATTCTGCCCGAGCTTTCATGTACACGTAATTTATATCATAGTGCACACTTTGCTCTTCTGTGTGAAGTCTAAAGGTGGAATGGTAACCGCCGATACTCCTGACTTGTGAAAGGAGATAAATGATCTGCCCATGGTGGTAGAAATCATAACTACATCATTCTAATTTACTAAATTATATACTGTGTCTTTTTTTTTTTACCGTCTCTCTACTCCTCATTCGTTCCTGTGTTTCATCAGAAAATGTTCTCATTGTTGTCATTTGATGTAACTCGCGAGGGCAGAAATCACCAGAAATTATACGCAACCATCGTCACCTGTCAGTCAACGGTTCATTTAACACACTGTTTGTCAACGATTAGTTTTTTGTTCGTAAGGCATTCAGAATGTCTTGTCTAGGTGTGAAACTGTTGATGTAACCCTCACTAAAGCATTTTGTAACACACATCCAGCTATGATTAGGAAATTAGACGGTGATTTTGGCCACTTTTGGTATGGATTACAGCCATACTTTCCAGTTATTTCTGAATGGTATGATAAAAAAATATGTTGTTAGTTTTTTTGTTGCTTTTTTTTTAAAGAGGAACTGAATTGTCGCCACGGACACTGATGCAGTGTCAAGTGTGTAGGTCATATTCGTGAGGACGGCTGTGAATGCATTCTTTAGTCCAACATTTGAACAAACATTTGAAGGAATTGGTTGGAATGAGCTGAAAATTAAATCTTACAGTTGAGGATTTAGACATTTTTTAATAATTGACATTATGAGACTTGGGAGGAAAGATCACGTTTTGTTGTTGTTGTTGTTGTTGTTGTTGTTGTTTTATGAGAACGATCGCCTCAAATTGTTGGGTGTTAGTGAGTTTTCATTAGGGATACTGAAATATTAGAAAGATATCTTTGTCTTAATTTGAAAAATGAATTTTGTAGTAACATGTCTTTGGTGTTAGAGAGACTGAACACGACTTTGAAGAAAGGTACGATAAAAGCAATAAGATTTTCCAAATTGCATCGTGAATTACAGGTATCGTTGTTACTTCTCAGGAACTGAGCAAAGCTATACGAATTACTACATTATACAGGGTTGCACATAAGTAACCTTACCATTTACTTGTAATTACTCGACAGTTAACTGAGAGCAAATGACATTGAAAGGAGTTGATATATTTAGATAGCGAATTCAGTTAACACAATTCACTGAATGGTATGCGCTAACATTCTCGATCAATTACACTTAGTTGCTGCTTTGATCAGAACACTATTAAACAGAGTGATGACGGAATAAATAAAATGCTTTTATCAGTTTTGTTTCACTCTTAAAGTTACGAAATGCCAGGTTACTTATGGGCACCTCAGTAATGCTGCATTTGCCGAGATTCCACAAACTGACTGAGGGACATCAGCGTGGCCTTTCCTTTCTCACAAGCTTCACGTACCCTTGGCCGTACCCAGAGAATCTTCTTGCTGTTTTTATATCGATATCGTTGTCTACCATGGCCGATCGTAGCTGTAAACATCTAACAGTTTCTCATGTTCAGTTGGTAAAAGGTGAAATGAAATACCCGTCGGTATGGGATCCTTTTTGAAGAGGTTTAACTGCCAAGTGATAGTACAATATGTTGATTGTTATAGAAGCTCATTTTCATTTTCAGCATTTAAATTTTCTGGACCTCTTTAGGTTATGCACTTGGGAAAGTATTTACTTGTTTCACACCCTTACCACAAGTTCTTATATTATAGCACTGACCGTGACAGAGTTAAAAACAAAATCAGTATGTTATTTTGAATTGACAAATGCAACCTTCAGCATGCGATAACGGAGGCAGTTGTCACTGAGCGGTGTACAGTAAAGAATGATATCCTCAAATAAGATTGTGCGTGTGGGCGCGATGCGATACAATATGAACAGGGCGTAAAGATGCACTGGCCTTTTGGGGTTTTTTCTTTTTTTTTTTTTTTTCAACCATAAAAAATCGATCAGTCAGCAATTTCTGAACAGTAACTTTCGCAAGAATTCGGTGTGACATGTCCACAGCCAGCAGGGGCCAGTGTTTTGGAGATTTGCTCGCTGGATTGTATACATTTGAAAGTTTTGGGTCCTTTTTTTTTTTTTAAAGTTTGTTTCACATCCATAAGTAGTTCATTTCTAACTTTGAAACAGTGGAAAACTCCAGCACCAGAATGACCATCGGCATGTCCATTCTTAGGAACAAAATTAATATTCGTTGCCATTTATTCATGGATTTGTAATTTGTTTCCTCCAACTCACTAATATTCTCCATTCATCCAGGTCGCAAGCATTTTGTGATGACATTCTGTTTTCGTTAGAAGTTTGGATAAAATAACATGTATTTCATTTGCAAACACTGGTAATTTAGACAAATTTATACATGTATATGTGATTTTATCATTGTGTTGATTTAGCTGATACTTTGATACGAAGTTCAAGCATACTTTTTTATGTGTTTCATACTATTGAGTTATCATATTGTATTCTTTAAAGAGCGCCAAAAATCTCCTTTTTTTCCACGTTCATTCTTTCCAGCTGTTTTCATGGTTATATATTTATTTCAAACTATTTTCGTCATTCCCAATCCATAATATTAGGCTCATGTTATTGTTTCCATGGTAGATAGTATGTACGACTGATGACAGAGGGTTTCTTTTCCGTTGTGAATTCCAATAGTAAATAATGCTGCATTTAACCAGTCTCGAAAAATGTTACTAACGATTCCATTTTCAATCTACTTCCGGATTGTGTTTTCCTGTCATACATTATCTGGCCAGATTTTCAGAATTCATACAACATCGGCCAGAGGAAATAAAACATAGATACTGATTTTTTATTTTTTTTAATTCGTTACTGTTTCATATGAAGTAGATTACTCATAATTTAACTCCAAATGTGAGAGGCTGAAGATCGGTAAGGACTAGGCCCAAATTATTACTATTTCTGAGAATTTGATTCATTTTTATCCTCACTTCAAGCCAAGAAAAAGATGCCTATTTAGAAGTTTTTTGTTTACTTATTTGTTTGTCTGGGCTTTTTGAGGGAGGGTTTGTTTTGTTTTTGTTTTTAACGTTGGAATAGGAACTCCCACACAATGTACATTTGCCATGAACAGAAAGTATATGAAATTATAGATCGTATCAGGACCTCCTTCTCATTTACAAAGTGACTAGATATGTATGTAAGGGCTACAGGGGCAACTGCTGTGATTCCGAATATATAATAATAGTATAATATATATTGATTCAGACCTTACTGAACCTCAGTTTCTCATGTGAGCAGGAATTGTTTGGCGTGACTACTGACAGCAGAGACGGAGACATGTCTTTGAGAGTTTGACGTTTTTTGCTAGTTACAAGATACGTGATAGTGACATAACGATGACCTCTATAGCTAGTGACGATGATGATGATGTTGATGATGATGACTTGTCTTTTGTGTGTGACGATTCTGTACCATGATGTTTATACTTTGTTACGCGAACACCCAGAGAAGATCTTGTGTTGTACCGTAGTTTTAATGTGAACTGAGACTCCGGCATAAACAAAAATAAAAGTGTCATCATTCTTTGTACTCGCCGAGTGTCGTTTTGGTCATCTTTTTGTATGTTGTGTGTAACATCTTTGTGTTGTGGACATTTGGCAGGGTAATTGATGTTGTATGTTTTGTTCTACTCGCATAGGCTATGGGTACATCAGGATCTGTACACAGGCCATGCAGCTCGCTCGGGATACATCGATAAACAGGGAGCTCAAATGCCATGAGATCAGAATGTACTATTTTAATTGTGACTGTGTGTTTTTTACTGTTAGAAAAAAGAATTCGGGATTTTTGTGACAAATAATACAGCCACCTCAGTCGTTCTTTCCTTCCTTCCTTTCATTTCTTCTTTCTTTCTTTCTTTCTTTCATTCTTTCTTTTTTTTTTGTCTTTCTTTTCGTCTTTCTTTCTTTTCCTTTCTTTCTTTCCTTCTTTTTCTTTCTTTCTATATTTTTGCTTTCTCTTTCTTTCTTTCTTTCTTTCTCTACTTCTATCTTTATGTATTTATTATTTATTTGCCTCCTCACTTATTTCTCTTTCCTTTCTTTTGTTTCAATGTTTGTCTGTTTCTGCCTCTGCCTTCTCTGCGCACAGTTCATCCAACAAAGCCTGTGACATGGATCGACTGCCTTCAGAAACACAACAATTAATCACTGGCGTAATTACTCACAGTAAATTTAGATAATATGTCCACTTACTTATGGTGTCTATCACAAGAAACTACAAGTATATTACCTCAATTTCCCAAAGCGTTGTTTTTTGGTCATTGATTAGCGCCAGTGGAATTAGATCGTATCTATGTATGCCGCATGATTACATTCGATTCTCTACATTCGATTCTCTATACTAGTGGTTTCCAAAGTTTTTGCACTGGCCACCTCTTTCCCAAAACTTTGAAACCCATGCGATTCTCAACTATCAGCAGTTTGATTTATATTTTATTTTCTGTAATGGGGAGGGAAAGAAACATCTAATAAAAAATGTATTCAAGAATCCTGTACATAGGTATATTTATTAGCAAACTAATGTCATCTAATGACATTGAACCGCTGTGACCTCACGTTATTGTTTTGTTTTTCGCTGAAACAAAAACAACGTGATTTGTAAGAGCATGAAAAATGTAACTGTTGAATGGAAAATGGAAATATGATCTCATCCCAAGCCACTTCTAGAGGCTACGCGATCCCCTGCCAAAGCTTGGCGACTCCCAAGGTTGGGAACCCTTGCTCTAGTAGGGCAAACCCATTCTCAATGAACTGTACGGAAAGGGAAGGACAATAAGGGAAAAAACTGCGAAGGTGCCTTGAAACAAGTAGACCAAATTCTTATTTATTTATTTATTTATTTATTTATTTATTTATTTATTTATTTATTTATTTACTTATTTATTTACTTATTTATTTATTTATTGTTTAAGCCTTGGCACGGAAATAACTGCTAAAGCATTAGAACAATGATTCTCAGTCTGGATTCTTTTGAACCCCAGGCGTTTTGGTGAGTCAGTCTCAGGAATTCGGCAACGCTGATAGAATATATACATAATACCTATGTTCTGAATTTGAACAAATTTTGTTACTTTTCCAGTTACAAAGAGTTTGGTGAATGCACGTATGAAATTTGCGGGATTCACTATCTCCACAAGTTTAAGAACCACTGCATTAGAAGGAATCCACCCACTCAGCCCTATTACATCATGATGTAACATTTACCTGATCTTTAATGAACGCCGTAACATACTCGTTTTAGGTTCTAATGTTCCTTTTTAAGTTCTGAAGGACCATGGGTTTTTTTTTTTTTTTCAAGCCAGACTTTGCTAAGTACAAGAGGTAGAATGGTAGCGTTCTAAAGAAGGACCAAAAAAATCAGTTTTTTACTGTGAAACAGGTTTAGCGGAAAACCTACAAACAAACAAACAAAATAAAAAGAACAAAGAAAAGAACAAAATATTATGACCATAACTATTTTCACCACATGTGAATTTTCTTTGTCTTACAAAAATAATTATCTTGAAAATGTTATCAAAATAGATCCAAAGTTTGGTTTCATCAGTATCGAAACTATGAACTAAAGGGGTTTAGACAGAACATCCAGCTTTCTGGAAAATTGAATGTGAGTACATAGAAACGTTTGCATTTTCATTTTTTTTTTTACTCCTCACACAGACTCCAAAATCAAATGTATCACAATGTTAAGATGTCATGAAGCTCATAAGATAATTGACCTAAGTCATTTTTGCCATTGTGAGAAACAGGGGAGAGCCAGTTTCATTTCAGTACATTATAATGTCCTGCACTTTGCATTATTTCTCCTCCTTTTTCCCCACACTTTCTTTCTTTTTCATTCTACTCCTTCTTCTCTCTCTCTCTCT
>JBCEWB010000020.1:1839542-1851884 GCA_039654565.1 Peronia peronii
ACTCTACATGCTCCTGGCTAGTGAGTGATGGCTTTTGTCGTGAAGTCTGTCAATCAGAAATGATTCTAACCCACTGATATCCTTTTTGTGTCCTATTTATACATGCGTACAAATAAAGTAAGAAAAATCAGATAGGTACAGCTACACTGTCCTTCACCTGCAGTTGCTGTGGTAGATCTAGTCCAGTGGTTCCCAACATTTTTGCTCTCACAACCTCCTTACCCAAAACTGCCACGACCCCGTACTATCAGCAACTTGATTTATGTTGTATTTTCTGTGATGGAGAGGGAATGAAACGTGATAAAAAATGTGTTCAACAATCCTGTAATTATTAACAAAGTAATGTCATTGAACTGCTGAAACACACTTTTTTTTTTTCATTGAAACAAAAATAAAAAAATATGTAAGAGCATAAAGAATGTAACTGATGAGCTGAGATTAACTTTGTCTCAAGCTACCTCTAACAAGGTTGCTCGACCCCCTACCAAGGCTTCATGACCCCTTGGGGGGGGGGTCATGATCCACTAGTTGGGAACGCCTGATCTAGTCACAAAAGACCTTGCAAGGGCAGGAGAGGACAGCCAACCTAAGTACTTGCCAGAAGAGTGTCAGTGCAAAAAAACAGATTGCATCAACTATCTGCATAGATGAAAAAAAGAGCTTTGTTGGTTGTAATAGCAGACATATTTAATGATAATTAATCAGTTCTTTCCAGACAGAGGGCAGTCAAATAGTGCACTACATAAATATAAATATAGAGGATAGTTTGAGTTAGTCCGACCATAATATGTTAGTGGGCCTAGGGAAACTTGGAGATGTTATAGGAGCTGTGAAATGTCATCGTCATGCTCAAAATATTTAAAGCCGTTGACTTATTACTTATCATCTGATGAGTTCAGTTTAGTGCACTCTGTGTGGAATTTAATATAAAAGGAATAAATATCAAATTTGCTGCTTTTATTTTTCTTATCCTCATTCCACAGAAAGTTTCAAATGCTGTGTGAAACATGCTTCACATTGTGTACCAGAGTAGTTGTACATTTTTGATAGAGGAATTTTTGTCATGTTTTCTTAAAGATTTTCTGCCTTTTTCAGTTGCTCTGAATCATCTGGAGGACCCAGAGAATGCCAGTCAGGCTTACGAGCATGCCCTGAAAATGGATGAGTAAGTGAGGGAGTGGACCACCAGACTTACCAAGTTGATCCAAATTATATTTTGATATTTAAGTTTGAGCAACGATGCGACATGATGAAATCAGCCATGTGCCAGACTAAATTGATAAATGCATCTCTTTTTTTTCCATTCCCCTGTCGGAAGGAATAATGTTTAGTTTTAGTTAAAATATTTCCTAGAAATGAGTTTAGTGAATGGCCGATAGAAGGATCATGGGTTTTTTTCCAAACCTTTTCATGAAGTGAATGTTTGAACATTATTTGTAGCTTTTAACTACCAGTATTTGGTGTTTTTCATCCTACACTGTCTAGTTATGTTGTATGACTGTAGAGACAATCGAGTGCAGACATGCAATTCATACAGTAAAACTTGAAAAGAAACAAATGCAGTTGATCATAATGAAATGAGGAAGTCAAACATGTATATCAGCTCATGCTAGATAGAAAGTCCATGAAATTTTATGCCAGATACCACATACAGGAAATCTCTCAGAATTTTTTCAGGGTCTCCACACTGATCCATGATAACATTATCCTTCCATAGTGTCTGAGTGAATTTCCATTATACAAAGGTAGGATTCTGATGTTACTTCATATTGTTTATAATATCTCTGCAGAAAAGATCCAGCCATTCTGCTTAATTACGCTGTGTTTCTCTACCACACTGGCGATCGACATCGGGCTGGCAACTACCTGTCCAAATTTGAAACTGCTTCTTTGGCATTGAAAAATTCTGGTCGAGAGGTTGACTCAGAGGTACAGTTGTGAAAACAATGTAGAAGAAAAAAAACTAAGATATATTTATACAAAAAGAATAGAAATCAAGCACATAAGAACGAAACAGGACGGAGAGAAAAAGTGAACACGAAGAGGAAAATGTGATATACACAAACAGCATTGAGAGCCATTTTACAAACAACATAAGCCATTATGAAGGCTTCAGTGTTAGAGCGTTAAAAAAAAAAAAAAAGAACAAAAAAGAAAAAAGAAAAAGTAGAAAAACAAAACAAAAAAAAAAGTGTATAGATGAGTGCAGTATTTGTCATCAGTAGATACAAAGTGAATAAGCAAATTAATAAAGTCAGATATATTCTCTGATGCTTTTCTTTAAAACTCATCGCTGAATAAAGACAAACTTAAGACAGCTCTTTTTTTTATAGCTGAAAGTTGAAAGAGCATTGATTTTTCAGTTTTGCAAATAAATGAAATTGTAAGATTTATTAATGTAACAAAGTGTTGATGAATGTAAAAGTGGATGATATGTTCCCAGCTAACTGATCTGGCTGGAGTTCTCGGCCCTGCTATCCATGTGGGCACCACAACCAGACCCCAAGTAGAAGCCTCACTGCCACCCCCGCAAGCATCAACATCCACAGCTGCAGGGGACAGGAAAAGCTACAGCACCATCAACAAGCAAGACATCTACGCTGATCCATGTAAGATATGGAACCAGAGCATGTAGATCTGTGCATCTGTTATACCGTCTGATAATATCTATAAGTGCATTGGCTTCGTTTCAGTGGATAGTCATACTTTGTCTCAGTGTGCTTAGTAGCTCTGTGCAGTTATAATCCCACCAGTATTTGTATTACTACATGTACAGTTTCATCCTCAAATGTATACACATTATCAGCTTATATCAAGGTTAGCACCTAACTGGATTCATGTTGTGCTAGACGTCACAGAGGAGAAATTTTGGGCACATGTGTAATTAACTGTAATATTTTAGATAAGAATGAAGCTCCTAAAAGTCACAAACTGGCAAGGTTTACTTGATTCTTGGAAGTTTCACTGGGAAAGTTTGAAATCTTTCATCAAATGCACCATGACAAGCATGAAACTAAGTAGTGATCTCCGCTGTCCCACAGTGCAGATTGTTTCCTGTATACTGAGAAAATGTTATATGGTTGAACTCTTATCAGTTGATGTCTTTCCTGTATCCTTTGCCTCATTTATTTTCTTTAATAGATCGTGCATCTTTATGAAATGACATCCATCATTGGCTTTAAATTTTTTTCACTTTGAATTTCTTCGATACTGTCTGCCAGCTCGAGGCATCTTTTCCCCATCACCTGAAAAACCCACCAAAGCCCAGCCAATGCATGACCTGGGCACAGCAGAGGAGCCAGATGTCATGCACGACACACCCGTTGTCACTCCCAGTCTCATGGCCAGGGCAGATGTCAGTCAGAACGATGACCGTGTTTTAGCCCCGCCCCCAGAGTTTGAGGACAACAGCAGTGCTCTCACTACTGAAAGTCCTATGCCCAAGTTATCTCCGCTGGCTCCACTAGGTAAGTACCCATCGCCCTGCTGATCTGCCGCACAGAAATGGTCATCATGATTCTTCTTTACATTCACATTGTGACATTGTTTTAACTCAGTATATTATACAGCAGATTCATCTAATGACAGGAGCAGTCAGTTATTAAGGTATTTCACCTCTCACTATGACACCATATCATCACTGATCTTTGATAATGTCATAGCTCATTGTCCGTATTTTTAAGATATTGAGAAAAAAACTCGTTGTGGCATAAGTGATTTGATGAGTTATGCCATTATGATTCTGTTGAATTTATTCATAATTCTTGTGGTACAATTCTTTGGGTTTTTTTTTTTAACTAACATTATCTGATAGCTCTCATGTTCAGAAATGCCACAAGACATCAGTTGCAACTTGGCATACGTCTGACTTGTGCCATAATTGTAGAGTAGAGATGATATGTAAAAAACTCCTGAGCTCTACACAGTGTAACAAGCAGACATTGAGTGTTAAACGTCAGGGGTCTTTACAAGTCATTCATATCTTTTGCAGTGAAATGAAATGTTTGCCGCAATTTGTGCACCCGATTTAAAATGAGATTTTAAAGTTTGCATTGATCAGCTTTAATATGTAACTGCCATTGAAGTCACAGAGAGTGGCTTCCATTTTGAAGTAATTGATTGAAGAATTTTGAAGTGAATAAATCTGCATCCTATTAAAATTGATGACAGAATTTCTTCTGCTCATTTCGTAACATTGTGCATGCAGCGCAAATTTTTCCATGCAAGATCAAGATTCAGTCTTGTTTGGGTGAGCAGAAGTGAGTGCTCGACATTTTCATTTGTCTTTTTTGCTTCATATATAGTTGACTGTCGGTTTAGTTGGCTGGCGATGGGATTGTTTGGTTGTGTAGATGGCCAATCGCGAAATGCAGGAATTTGTCCGCGTGACCAATGATTTTCTGTCTTTAGGTGGCCCATCAGGTCCAGCGTTCCGAGGGGCACCGTTGGGCAGCTTGTCGGCACCAGGACTAGGGGGAGGTAAACTGCCCAGTATTGACCAAGCTCCCCTTCCTCCTACACATCTACCTGAGGATGATGATGACATTCCAGAGGAATTTGATGGGGACATCATGAGCTCTAAAAAAGGAAGCAAAACTCCACAAGCTTTACCTTCATAAATTCAGAACATATGTTGCACAACTATGTAAAATTAGGCAGACATTCAGAGTGGCTTCATTGAGAAAATTAGACTTTATTGATCACAGGATCAGAAAAGTTAACTTTGAAGGTGGATCTATTATAAATAATTTATTGCTCATATGAAGAGTTTGGACCCATATTATATTAAAGATAAATCAAGATATTCTGACTATTCTCTAGTCCTAGTGTTAGAGGAGCAGGAGGAAATAAGTAATGTGAATGTAAAATGAATCAGATGTGAGACGGGTCGTCATCAAGAAAATGAGATTGGGTGGGAAATCGTTGTGCCCAGTCTTGTTACTTTCTGTCGAACAAACAGTATGAAGAGGAAAAAAAATCGCTTTTGCTTTCTTTGCTCAAAACTTACATCATGAAAAAGTTTTTAAAAATTATGGTATAAACAGAATGTTCTCCTTTTATTGTTATAATTTTATCAAATTTTTTGGTTATCAATCTTTCGAATGACATGAAGTGAAGGCATTTTTTCCTCTTTACACTGATTGTAGTAGACCTCTTTTCTCTGGCAAAGGGAAGTGTTAGGGCTGGGTGGAATGATCTCCCGTTGATCAGGGGATCACAAAAGTTTACTTTGAAGGTGAATACTTGGGCCAGAAGAGCCATAGTTAATCTTTTTGTTTTTGTCATCAAGTCAAAGACATTCTTTTCTCTCTTCACTCAAAATTGGACATTTTGACTCATTTCACACAGTTGTACGAGATATGTCAGCGCTATCCTTTATGTGACAGATTGAAGTTACACATGTTCAGTCATAGTTGTGTTTCAAACTCTCTCACTCTGCTTAATTCTTTGACTTAATTCTTAATTCTTTTGGCACGAAAAGCTACAGAGAGCCAATATATTGGCTCTGTTTGTTCTCCTGCTTTTCCCGATTCATGTTTCAGTACTTCCATATTTAAATATCCATTGTTTTTTTTTCAACTTTCTTGTTTATAAATTCTTACTCTACATCCAATTCCCGTTCCAATGATATATAATATGATCCGTTTTGTGTAAACAGGAGCCAAATATTTGAAATTTAGAAATACTAGCATTGCCAAAAAATTGACCCCTTGAAAAGGCCCGGTCAAAACATGGAAATCAAACTGGTAGTCAAAGAGTTAAGTGTCATGAATGAAGTTACTTATTTTGAGATATTGATTCTGTGGTCGGGGCGATTTACCTGCGTAGCACCAATGATGATGTTTCATTTTCAGGGTTGTGTTTTATATCTTGGTTCTAACTTTTCCGCGTTTCACAGATTTTGATCTCATAGATGCATTGTTTATTTTATCAGATTTAGATTGACCGATAGAAAATATGTATGTTGTTGATTTCATTAATGACATGATGCCTGTAATGAAACAGGAGATTTTAGTGATATTCACAGTCCAACTGGAGTGAAGGAAAGATTCATTAACTCTTTCAGTGTCACAGACCGCTGTAGCGGTCACCGCCATTCTCTATAATAGGTACGACTGGACCGCTATAGCGGTCGATCGGGGGGGTAGCTCAGATAATTAATTAGAATCTATGCGCATATGAGTCGTACGAAGTTTTTCTTTACCCCTGGGATTTCTAAGTGACTTCCCCTTATAAAAATGACTGCTAAAGCTGAGATTAGATCTAAATAAAAGCGAAAGTCGATATTTAGTGTCCGCTGACGAAATGGCAGAAAGCAGCGATTCTTTAGACTCGTGATGATAGCTGGGGGTCATTTGCTGCAGAAAGTAGCAGCTCCAGTGGTGGAAACCGGTTTGATAATGATGTGACAGTGTCAGGTAGTGGTAGCAGTGATGCTGGAGAGTTGTTTATGTCATCAGAACTAACACAATGGAAGAAAGAACCACCAACTAGATCTAGAGAATGAAACCTTCCAAATTTTGCTGATGTTAATTTTTCTTTATTTTACAAGTGAAATTCATCGATTACATTTTCTCTTACAAATGGCTCCCAAAAATCAAATAGTTGCTGTATCTTGATTTGTATGCTTTGTATAGATCTAGTTAAATGTGTCATTTGTGAACAAGAATTAACAAGAAAAAACAAGAAAAACTCAACATGTAAGTACAAAGTCCTTTATTCAGTGACACATATTGGTAAAATTTTGCAAATTTTTGCAAAATTTTAATAATTGGCACACCAAAAATAAAATAAAATCTGAAAATGAGGATTTCCTGTAAAAGAACATTAATTTTCATGCATGAAAATGTATGGTTTTATACACTTTTGTTAAAAAATTAACATTTGCATAATTTTTTTTGTAAGCGACTATGAATCTATGGTACTGTCTTCAGGGGAGGGTGCACTTAATTTGCCCATTATGAACAGGGCTGTGACCACGAAAGGGTTAATGTTGTCTTTTTGACAGATTATGTTGAGTGCAATGAAACTGGCAAGACAGAGCATATCCATGTATTCAGTAGAGTCCATGTATGATCAGCTTTTTGAAGAAGTAAAAGCTCTCGTCACATACACATGATACAATATGAATTTTTAAATTTTTTTCTAAAAAATTCCTTCCAGATGTATGCATGTTCCAGCAATGCCTCTTCAGAAGTATAATTGAGACAAGATATATTAGTTTCAGTTTTGTTTATGATTCCTGTAAGCTTCTCTTTCAAGGACTCTGGTGTGACAGTGAATATTTTGGCCAGATCATCAGTTTGCAGTGTCTTTTATTCTGATCTGAACAATTGACAGCCCTGATTGGAACCAAGGATGTTTAGATTTCCCCAAGTTATCCATGGATTGCTCTTTTTCAGGAGTAAATCAAAACTTCATTTTTAAATTTTTTTTTTTTTTTTTTTGCTTACCTGTTGGTGTCAAATAAAACTAATCATTACTGTCTATAATCAAGTGAAAAATTTGCGGCACATCGTTGCCTAGTGTAAGGGTACATGAACTAATTTTTCTGCCCTGCAGACAGTTCAGTGTTAAACCTTTGAGTGTCAAGTGATCGATCTCATTAGTGATTCCCTCA
Source organism: Peronia peronii (assembly GCA_039654565.1). Taxonomy (NCBI): domain Eukaryota; kingdom Metazoa; phylum Mollusca; class Gastropoda; order Systellommatophora; family Onchidiidae; genus Peronia; species Peronia peronii. Next base: position 1,847,164 of record JBCEWB010000020.1, read on the forward strand.
TTATATTTTGCGTTTGAAATATCTTGCAAGTAACATACAGTGGGATAATACGATACTCATGCCATGTCAGCTAAAGATATAACCCTTCATTTCTCAAATATGAATGTGAACAGAATGCTATCAGAGAAGCTCTGACACTCCAGCAAATTCTTTTGACAGGTAATGGGTTAAACCATTGCACAAATTGAATGAGATAGGTTGTGTCTGTTTTGTTGGCCCTTTTGATCTTTGATATTTCATGACTTTTAGGAGAATACATTAATTGTTTCTGTAGTCCGTCCAAATGTCTTGATATATCCACATAGCAAAAACCGTGGTAGATTTCTGTAAACTTGTGTAAATCTGTTATTTATTGAATTCATCAAAATAAATGTTCTCACCTATTCTCATCAAGATGAGTAGAACTTTGCTCTTTGCTGTATGCTTGTTTGGTTTTAATATCTTATTTTTGTATCTTCTCCTCTTAAATTTCCTTTATGTCGTATGTGGTTTATGTGAGTTTTTTTCTCTTCTCTGTAAGTCTGTGCTTTCTCTGACATTCTTTTTCTCGTCATTCTTTCATTATCTGTACACTTTCCTTTCATCTCATCATCCTTTCTTTATATTTTTACACCTTACTTTATGTATTACAATCCTCTCTTTCTCTCTCTGTATTTATTCTGTCCATATCTATCAGTTTGTTTGTCTGTCTGTCTATGCATCTGTCTGTCTTTATATTTCACAAACTACATCTGTTGATTTACATAAGACAGAGGAAATGAAAGAAAGAAAAAAATTATAATAATAATAAGTAGAAGGAGACACTCGCTGCTTGTCCAGGACCGCAAGCACTTGTTGAGCAAGTTTGGCCAGAGATACAAGGATCTTTCTCCATGGAGAAACCGACAATAGGCTATGTGTATTCACCTGAAATCTTACCATCATCACCATTCTTTGGACACATGGGGTTGGGGTGTCTGTAGGAGGTGACAATCAAGGATCTTCATTGCTCTCAGTCTCAGTGATGTGTTGACAGTCTGACCTACCAGACCGATGCCAATCCAGGGCTTGGAAAATATTTGCCTCCTCTGTCTTTGCCTCCCTTTATGAGCTTGAATATGATCTTAAACGAGGAGTCATGGAGGTTGACTGGAAGTGGTGAAAAATAAATATTCTATAGTACACTGTTTTGCTTTCTGTCATTCTTTGTGGTCCTCTTCTCTCTCTCTCACTTTCTCTCTCTCTAGGGTTCTTTTGGCCTCTTTTGGGATAATTCCTGCATCTGCATATGAAGATTCCTCTCAATAAAAACTAGTAATGTATTGTATGTGTTTAACAAGCGTGGAAGAGGAACAGACATGAATATGGCTAACTTTAAGAATGATACATATGTTTTTTATATATGTTAATATTTTTCAGAAATCAGCAAAAAGGTTGGTGGGGGGGGGGCATTTACTCATCACTGATGGGTGAAACCAATGCGCATTCCAGGATGCGAAGGATTTGGCTTTTGTGATCTTAGAGGAATTTACAGTTAATGGGAAATGATTGTTGATTCCTCCCCTTCGACCTCTCTTTCGGTTCTATTGCTTTTCTGTACCTAAGAGTTTTCTGTGGGCGCCCAGATAAAAAGATCGTGATCAGTATTTTTGTATCCATATTCAAAACAAGTAAAACAGAGAGCACAAATAATCCTGACCTGATTTTCCGTTTCTTCCCGTACTCTACCTCTGTGCCGGCCTTTGTCTTTCTCGCCTTTGTTCGGTTCATCTGCCGATGTTTTAACCTGAAGTCGTCCCCTCCTTTTCAAATGATGGTTCTACACCATGGATTTTTTTTTTTAATTTAGCCCTCTAGTGTCAGAAGAACGTAAAGTTACTTTACCAAACTTCACTTCCTGTTTTTCGAAATTGTTCAACATAAGTCCGCTTTGACAACTAGTCTATCGTCATGTCTGATCTTTACCAGCCACTGTTTCTTCGCATAATTGATGGGAAAAAAAATGCTAAAACTAACCACAGCACTTTTCTCCGCTGACGGAGCAGGCCAATAGCAGAAAGCAGATTTTCGCCATGTTTTATCAAAAAGTATGTCAGAGGTAAATATAGCAGCCTGACGTTATAGGTGCATGTACAGTGTCTAAGAGTAGTGGATACTATTTCTTTTTTTTTTTATATTTTCAGCGGTCAGTCTCCCAAAGTATAAACAGGAGTGCTTTATTTCTGCTTTATATTTCGAAAAGTTTTGTCGTTTGCCAGGTTGCACAGTACCATCCAGGTTGCCTATTATTGTTTTATAGGCCAACTGGTACATGTAATTTAGATGGAAAAAAATATCGGCATCTAACAAATAACAAAAGATCAGTCAAAACCAATGATCTGGTTGGAAGGTGGCTGAATTTCAAAATTACTGCAAGGAAATCATGTGCACTTGAAATTTCTGGGATATACTTACAGAACAGATAACATTAAACGGGTAATGCAACATCACGCACACCCTATGCTAAATGCTGTAAAATAATGAACTTCTAATAGCCAAAAACATGCTAGCGGTGCTATTTTTGCGAAAACATCACCGTTAATGTGTTTATTTTGCAAAATAAGACGACTTGCGGTTCTTTCGCCGACTCTCCCCGCCATTAACGTCGATTTGCGTGTGACGTCAGCTGTTTCCGCACATTTTCGTACTACAAAGCTGCGCGACTCGCGGCCGACCAGTAAAGCCCTATCAATTTGAGCTGCGCATACTTGTTATGGCGATAATTTCAAACTGTTAAATCCCAAGTTCAAGTGACACGGTGAGAAATATCACCGCGCATCGAGGAACTACAAACGTCCGACTATCCTACGACCGACAGTTCACACCCACACAAAACACCATTGCCTTCCGGACACAGATGATGTCACGCCCGGTTTAAGGTCAGTTAGGAAAACAACGAGATGGTCAGAGCGGTCCTAACGATCTCGTCTCTTTAATTGTTCAAATCTCCAATTTAAGATGCCATCGGCTTCTAATTTGTATGTCAGTGGGTTTACAATAACCGTAACATTTCATCTGAGGCAAAAACAAAAAGAAACTTGATACAACGAATTGATGTTGCACTACCCCTTTAAAGGCATAGTTTTCACGGAAAAAAAAAATGAGGGGCAAATGAACCAAGATAAAGCAAAAATGACTTTCATTGACCGCTTCACTGCTACCCCGTTTTGCAGTGCTGTGCTAAGCATTAACGACATAGTTAGTTTCTACACCCCCCCCCCCCACCCGCCCCCTCTGTCCTCAGTCCTCCCTTCATCCGCAAACAATCCCGCCCACTGTAGATGGGCCAACTGGCACCTGTACTGTAAATATCCAACAGGTAATCATAAGCATGGGCTGTTAGTCAATGTCACTAAAGTATGTCACATGAACAAGTAGATTATTCGTCTCATTTTTGGGCTTTCATCTCGTCATCTGTCATTCATCAGAATGGGGCGTCTTTCAAAAGATTCTGCTAAACGATGATGAGTGATCGGAACATCGGATTAAAAGGGAAAAGGGTGTGGTTGGTGGTGAACTGACCGTGGAAGTAAACTTATCATGTATGTTTTTCCACATATGAGAGACCACTTTTTGGACAAACCACGAACTGTTGTTAGCAGTAAAATGGTTAAAAATCTGAGTCACTGGACAAGAAGCAATAAAACTCAAGAAGGTTGAGTTCCTAGGAACGACCGGACAAAGAGAAGAGAGGTGAGTTACGATCGACAATATCCGTCAACGATCTTCTTAAGAAGAATTTCGTATGAAGGTTCTGATGTTAAAAGACGATCAAAAAAGAAAACATCAACTTTCTTTGTGAACAAGTTACATCTGAGTTGAGTGCAGTTACTCAGTACGGAGTTCGGTTGCCAAATAGATCTGGATCTACTTACGACCATTAAGTCTCGTTCTCCGGAGTCGGTCACAGCCGTGGCATAAGCGGATTATCCCGTCAGTCAGCTTAGGGAGATTACATGAATCGGTACCTATATGGTCCTGGTGATCTTTAGCTGAATGCCACACTCGGAGTTTAAGTTCATCAATGTCTAGGACTCCGACGTAGGGTGAGCAGGGAGTTTTGAAACGTGATCATGGGGTTTACAGTGCGCGATCATGGACATTATTCTCTGCCAATGTCATAGATCTCCCGGCATGGTGTGAAAATGGGATCTGTGACCTTCGTTGCCACATATTGCACAATTCAGTTCTCTGTGTGTTGGTAGGTGAGGTTTATCATACAATGTTCTATCATTAGCATTATTTTTTTTTTCAGTTTTTGATAATTTAGTTTTTCTGTTTTCCTTTGTGTTTATTTTGGTGATTGAATAAAGTCCGTTGCTCTCTCTACCATTTTGTCTCTTTTTCCCCCCATTTTTTTCCTTTCTTCTTCTGCTGCTTTCTTTCTCTCCTTTTCCCTCTTTCTTCTTTGTCCTTTTTTTATTCATCTTCTTTCTATTATTATGTTTTTTTAATTATCATTATTATTACTGTTTTCCTGTTCATCCCCTTTAACTACTATCACCATTACCACAGTGTATTACTTCCTGTTCTTCTTCTCTTCTCTCTCTTTTTTTTTTTGTCTTATATTTTTCTTCTTCTTTATCATCTTCTTCATCTTCTTCTTTGCCTTTCTCGGTTTCTAAGATAGCTTAAGGGGGGGGGGGGGGGGGGAAGGGTCCTGAAGGTGATTTTTTTTATTCTTAAAAATAGACCCTTTTACC
>JBCEWB010000020.1:1856373-1874439 GCA_039654565.1 Peronia peronii
GATTGATTTGGGGGGGGGGGAAGGGGGGGGGTAATAGAGCAATATGAAATACATGTATTTTGTTGTAATTCAAAGAATAATGCTAGAGTAGGGTTCTTGCATGAAATGGGACTACCCGGAAAATGTAAAATCTTCCCCCAAACAGTCACACTAAATGCCAACATGCTGTAAATTCAAATTATGTGGCATCTCTGCCTTAAATTTCCCTCTTCTTCCATCTACTTTGAAATCGCCCCTGCCCTTCTCTTGTCCTGTGTCCACACACATACATAAACACACCTATTGTCTATCTTTCCCATCCTCCATTCTCTCTCTTGCTCTCTTTATCTCTCTCTCTCTCTCTCATTCAGATATCATCAGAAAAATGGATAAAACAAAGAGAATTCAGACTCAGTGTTTCCACTAATTTGTTATTCTAGTCAATCCCCTTGTCTGGTTCTATAAAGTTTGCAAAAGACACACGAGGTTCCTTTCATCGCCCCATTTGAAATAACTAAGAGCCATATTTCCTAACGTAAATCCAAATGACTGATGAGGTTTTGAAGGCCCGAATCACATCGTTTTGTGTGTGTGCATGTATGTGTGTTTTCCCAGATGTTTCGTTCTATTATTTATACAATTATTTTATTTTTCCTCATAATAGGACTGTTATGAAAACTTCATTAATGATCATTTAGCTACTTTTACAAAATTCTAGGGTTAGAAGCAATCATAAATTGTTTATTATTAGTTTGAATATTATGAGTTGGAGAACCGGAGTGAAATCGTATCATACAATATCTTCGCTCTAACCAGGGATTGCCAGGCAATGATGATTTTTTATTTATTCTTTTTTTTTTTTTTTTTTTTAACAGCTATGTCATTTCAATGCAGAAGAGCAATTCATCAACTTTTTGCCCACATTTGAAACAATGAGAGAAAATGGAACATGGCCATTATGCATTACTAATCAATCCAGAAAAGCGGAACATAACTAATCATAGAGAATACATTAGCGGATTCTGATGTAGCCTATCTATTGTGAAGACAGCCACAATGTAGGCTTATAAGGATGAAACTGGCAGCAACATTGATTCGGTGCCGGTATGTTTGTTTTGTTTGTTGTATTTTCGATTACTGTTTTTTTTTTTTTTTAAAATATATTTATATATATACGCCTTTCCTTTGTGTGCTTTGCCATGCATGCGCTGGACGCATGCCTGTGTCGCTTTTTGTCCTTAGGGGGTCAGAGCCGTAAAGGGAGTAGATCTCGCCTGTGTTGGGTAACGCCTACCACAACATCGTTTACTTCCGTAAGATACCCGTATGGATTTTTTCCTGGCGGAAATTCCCGACTCATGGGTTGCATTTTTTTCATTGGTTGATCCTGACGTCAGCTGACTGGAGTCGAACGTCGTCATCAAGAATTTACAAACAAACAAAATGGAGGAATCTTCTGACTCGTCAATACAGGTGCTCCGTGAATCGTCAGCTGACAAAGAAAATGTGTCATCATATGAACCTCCAAGCAAAAAAGCAAAAGTAACTGATGCTCATTCTGATGGAAAGCATAAATTGGAAGATCGCCTCAGTGGCATTTTGTGTTGTGCAGTGTGTTTGGACCTTCCAAAAACTTGCTATCAGGTAAGGGCAAAGGAACTTGGATGAAAGGAAACAGTCATGCTGTGATGTGGCAATTACCTTCCAAAAAAATAAAAACCACAGAAAAAGCATGAGAATTGAGTTTTCCGCTTGACCTGTTGTTTAGCGCTCATTGTGTGGCACTTTTGCACTTTTTGGAGTGGTGTTGAACAGCTGACTCATTTTGTTTTTTGTTTCCCCCTTTACCCTCACGCTGAAATGGGTTGCAGTAGATCGACTAGGTCGAACTGGGCAAAGGGTTTTGTCTTTTCCTAGTTACAAAATCCTTTTTGGATCGTTTGGACAGTGTCGCCCTAAACGATACTTCTTGCATCTAGTATTGCACAGATTGTCAATTCAAGTGGATTGTCATTTCATACCCATTGATGTTGTCATGAAGTCAGAATCGAGATGTTCTTGTCACTGAGGCTGAGAGTAATGATTAACATAAAATGGGACACACTGGAGTAAATATGGCAGCTAGCCAACTCGGTCAGTGGGAGAAGGGCACCTTTGACCCCCCTGTGATTTCAGTCCTTTTAAAATAGGGATGTGTGAATAAAAGTTCGTTTTGTTGGATTATTAAATATTCTGTCCCAGAAACTGCAGTTTGAAATTTCCTTGTTATTATAAGTCAGTTCATTTTATATGTAGGCCTACTAATTTTAAGTCAAGGCAAAATTAAACTAGGCCAAGCTTTCTTTGTGGGTCTTTGTTTGGTAATAGTTATTTATTATTAGTAGACTGTTTAAATAATTTAAATCCTATGAAGAAAAAGGAATCTCCATGTCTTGAGAATGTGTCACTATCAGTCATCAAAAGATAAATTGCAATGGTCATCTTTGGTGCCTAATGAAGTAAATTATATTGTTTTGCATTTATTTTATATTTACAGTGCAGCAATGGCCATTTAATGTGTGCTGGGTGCTTCAACCATCTGTTGGCAGATGCACGCATCAAAGATGAAACAGCAACTTGTCCAAACTGCAGATGCGAAATTAATCGCAATATCTGTATTCGAAACTTGGCAGTGGAAAAAGCTGTGTCAGAGCTACCATCTGACTGCGCCTTCTGCAACCAAAAACTTCCGCGTTATCAGCTGGATTATCATCAGAGGGAGCTATGTCAGGAGAGGTAAGAAGGTTACATACGGTAAGCCTCACTCTCTGTATGTTGGCTAACCATCCATGGTTTTCTCTCTCCTCAGGCATTATTTTATCAGCAACCTGCATAGTCATAGTTAGGTTGTCAGAGCTAGGGCTCGCGCATGTTTGATGGGGACTTCCAAACGTGCGGGTGCTGGTGGCATGGCAAAGTCATTCATTTTAGTTAGGTTTTATTTTAATCCCATAACAATGCTCGACTGGCAGGTTGCTGAACTATGAAATGCTTAATCAGATCCACACTTGTTTTGTTTTTTCTATTGTTCAAGCAGGCAGGTTTTCTTTGATGCTGGCGTGTCAATTTCAGCATTACAGTTGGGGTTTGATGAAGAAAAATGACTGTGACAGTTGTTTCAACAACAAGCAGTTTCTTAGGCACATGCAACAGTTCCTCTACTGTTGATCTGAAGCGGCAAGTATCTTTCTCTCTTTGTCATGGGTCTGTGGTGTTTATTTGTAAAGTGGATGGATGGTGTGTATATTGTTGGAGAAGAGATGGTTATGGAGGTTTTGTCTTACTCAATAACAAAATAATAGAAAAGATATCAGTCATTGTGTCATACTGCGAAGTAGATAGTTTAGCAAGGGTAGGGTTGGGAAAAACAAGTAGCAAAGTTCAGACCAGTGTAGTGTTAATGTTGTTTATTTAGATTTAAAGGTTTTGCAGAACTATGCAAGTGTAACGAGTGGGGCAATAGATGATGATATTAATTCAATATTAGTACACAATGTCTTGTATGTCTTAATTTGATTTAATATCAGATTACATCTGTTCCTTCCTAGATTTTGCTCTACATCCTCTGTTCTTTGTGGAGCTTGTGAATATAGAACTTCTCTTCTGGTCTCTGCCCAGGCAATGGCACCAGATCAGAAATGTTAGATTTCTATTAACTATTATGACCATTCTAAAAATGGCTAATGAAATCCATTTTGTGAAATAATGGTAGTGCCAGCGTGAAAAACTCCCCAGTATTTGCTTCGCAAATTTTGAAACTTTTGCAAAACTGCATTTTTAGATGGTCCATGTCACAGCTCCTGTCTGCTGTCTCAACTAGTTGTTCTGTCAAGCATGACCTTCTACTGTTTCTCAGAATTACTTTGTCTCACTTTAAGATACTGTCTGCATCTTCTGTGTCACCGTACACTCTTCCTCCCGAACTGTTTTGTAAATAATATTTGATAATTATGATTTAGTGACAAAGATCAGAAAATATAAAATAGTTAATCTTGTATAACATTTGGTAGGGTTTGTAACTAAACCTGCTAGCTCTCATATTATGATAAGACTTGTCCGTACCTATGTTCATGATCATTTCTTCCTGTGTCCTATCTCCCTTTTTTTAATGTATATTTCTTCTTTAAGTTCTGGATGTTGTATTGGCTTTTTCAGATGATAAAACATTCAAGAGACCCACCCAAGTGATTGTTTTAAAGCATTTAAGTTTAACATCACATAGTAATTAGAGGAAAGAAATTCCTTTACTTTGGCTGCTGGAAACTACCACAGTTGGATCATTCCACGGGAAGAACGACCCAGTCAGTTACACCCTTGCGTACATCAATTGAGCTGATCATAGTAAATTAGAAGACCTGGAAAAAAAAAATGGATTTATTTTCTGCAACAATATTTGAATGCGCAGTAAAAATTCCAGCTTTGACATGTCCATCATATGATTGTGGACTGTGGAGGATTAGGAGATTTTGTGAAATGAAAACTGAAAGACAGTCAGGGCCGCTAAACTAAACCCAGCAACTGCTAAGTGCCACTAAAGACACACAACCTCGAAGTGATCATTTGCTTTGCATATCAATTCAGTTATTTTTTCAGGTGAGCCTCCAAGATCAGGACAGAGTGTTACTGGCTAATGGCTGTTCTTCTCTAAAGACTTTGTCAAACATTGTGCTGTGAAAGGTATAATGTAAAACCATTCACAGCATCTTGTTTGGAAGGTTTATGACTTCTGGTAAAGTAAGTATTACTTTCTTATGAATAGGCAGACTGAGAACTTAGCATCTGATTGGATTTAATATTACATTGCAGGCCCTGCTCTTGCCGATACTCACGCATCGGCTGTCATTGGGAGGGCCCATTTCATGAGGTAGCTGAGCATGAGGAAAACTGTGCTCACCCTAAGAAGACGGGAGAGGAAGTCATGAGCTCTCTTGAAGCCATTGATGCAAAACAGCGAGAGGAGCAGAAACTCTACAGTGACATCTTCTCACTTCTGTCATTTGAAAAAATTACTTTTAATGGTAGGAATGGATTCGCAGAGATGTTAGAAGCACTGAATTTATCTGAATACTCAAGAATTGGCTTTTATATGAAAAAAGCAAGAGTTACTGAGAAATTGTAAATGCAGTATGTTCATTTGCTGTGTTACAGTTTTGAAGTCCATGGCAGAATTTGAAGGTGGCACATAGTCAGATAATAAACTTTCATATATCAGCTGGGCTTTAGTTGGAAATTAATATTTACGTCAAATGGAGCAGATATTTTTCTCATCCTGTAAGTTTAAAGAGAAAGTTAGTCTTTGAAGGTGAAAATAAATTGTGAGACATCCAAGTTATTTTGTTCCTTATTTGCTTCCAGATTTACAGCTGAAACCATTCCGAACAGATGATTTCATCACTCGTTTGTATTATGAGACAACTCGTTTCACTGCCTTCAACCAACAATGGGTGATCAAAGCTAAGATCAACTCAGACCACAAGAATCCTACTCACACCATGAACCGATCGCTGTCATACCAGCTTGTTGTCAAAACGAAACTAACTTCTCCTGTAAGTTGTACATTTTAAATTTGAATGCCTACTCTCTCAAAATGACAAATTTAAATAATTTTGAATTAAATATGAATTTTTGCTACAGTTGCTTTATATGTAGCCATTGGAATTAATGCTCTATTACAAATCATATTTTGAGGTTTATGACATGAGGATTAATTCATTTTGATCTATCACCATTTCAGATGAACATGTATTTTCTTGCTCTGAGTGGACCATTTGGGGGCATCACCATGAAGTCCAAGATCTACAATTTTGAGTTCTCAGGAGAGAATACTGAAACAGAATATGAAGATCTCCCAATTGATTCTGTTGAATGTAACAAGTTACTAGCGTCGAAAACCATCAACTTCAGACTTGTGATGTTTCAAGTTACAAAGTGAATGGTCCCTTGTTTTTGTTTGTTTGTTTCTGTAAATGTAAAAAAAGGACATTTTTTAAAGATTGTATATAAATCTGTGCTTCATGAAAGTCACCTTTTGCATTTCATAATCTTATGAATTATTAATCTACTTTTTTCCTGATGTAAACAATATTAATAACTAATCTCAAGTCTGATTAGAGAGATCTTTAGATACAGTTAAGGCAGCATATATATGTTTAAGTGATTTTTTTTAATGGGAAACAAATTTGGGAACAACTTGCTTTTCTTTTCATAAGCAAATATTTAATTTCTGTGTAAATTATGCTGTGCTTTACAGCATTTCATGTAGCATTTGAAAACCTGGCATCGAAGGATTATTGGTATTACCCTCTCCAAAATTATGTATCTTACTTGATAAGTATTTCAGAGGTATTTAGACTGAATTAGATGCTAAATAATTATTGCATTGGTTTCAAACTCTTTTATGGTAAAGATGACATGTATAGTTGGGCAATGTCTAAAGTTAAAACAAACCACCTTTTACAGACAAAATGCTCTTCAAATAAAGATAAAAATAGTTCATTTACTGATATGTTGAAGCAGTCCTTATCTCTTCTTCCTTTTTTTTTTTTTTTTTTAAATAAATACTACTGGCAATTTCTGAATGTTTAATCCACCAGGCACATTTAAACTTGATGAATTCCATTTCATGTCAATGGATTGTAATGTGGGATGTTGAGTGAATTAAGAGATGCATGTTCCCATAGGCAGGAACTAATACATCTTGCAATGATTTATAGTTTTCTTTACATTGATCCACTCATGTGTCATTGGAGATGCTACTTTTTCTTTTTTATATCCTCTGCTCTGTTCCTTTATGTTGTTTATTTTCTTACTATTATTATGAACTGTCTCATAAAGTTATTGTCTGAATCTGCTGGGGTTTTTTTGTATGTGTTTGTTTTTTTTCTTCTGTAATACATGAAATTTAGAGGACAAATGGGTCCAGAGAAAAAAAGTACTTGGTCAATTTCTGGAGGTGCTTCCCACAAATTAATAAGGAGTCTGCTTTGTGGTGTTTCTTGATTTCATCTTGTTTTCAGCCATATTTGATTCCATCATTCCTCATAATCATGTTGTTACATTCATAACAAACTGTTGATCATAGTTTTCCACATAGATAAAGGCAAAACAGTGGTCATTAATAGTGAAAGGGAAATAAAGTGATTTTGCCCGAATGCTGGTCAAATTTGAAAGATGTATGGGTTGTAGTGCATGTTCTGCCTAACATCATTCAGATATTTTACTGGTTTAGTGTTTTATGGTTTAGGCTTTCCTTAGACAGTCATGACAGTGTAAACATTGGAAGCAATGCAATAAATAGAGGATGTTTCAAGAATGAAGTCCATGACAGTTTATTCCTAATAGTTAAGCAGTGATTCACCTAAAGTACCTTTCCTTTTTTAGTCCTAGAGAGTATCATGCAGTCAACTTCCTTTTTTTTTTCTTTCATTCTTTCTCTCTCGTGTATTTGGCATTATTTTTTTAACCACATTTTCATTTTTTCATTAAAAGCCATGTTTTTTTTAAACCTCTCTTTTTTAAATTTCATTTCTTTTCTAGTTCAGTTTTAGTTTTAGTAGAATTGTTACTTGATGTATTTTTTTGTATAATTTATTTCCCCCATATAAGATCTTGCCAGAGTAAATTTTCAGTAATATGTTCTTTGTTTGATATGCCAAGTGCTGTTGTCAACAAGATTATTTTCTGCAAGTAGCTGTTATACTCAGCTTGTGTCTCAAACCTCCACTCCTATCCGATACTCAAGATTCTTGCATTTCCCAACTCAGGGCAGGGAATTTATTCTTCAGTGGGAAGGCATAATATTTGGGTATGATATATTGGTGATATCTCATTTTCATGTATGTTATGTGGAATAACTAGTCCAACACATTTGTACATACAATTAAGTTGTGTAAACTGAGCAAGACTCTGAAGTGGCTTTAATGCCTTTTTTGTATGTTATGTATGATAAAAATAAGAAAAACAGATAAATCATTTTAATCTCATACATATGTATTTATAATTCTGATTCTGTATATATATTCTTATGTCATGAATATATTTCTGCCAATTCATCTACTGCTCATGATAAAAACATTCACAAGTAACATATGAAAACAAAATGGAAATGGAAAATAATCGGAGATTGTAGTAATAATATTGACATGTTTATATTAAAGTAACAATTACTACTGAGATCAAGTCGTTGGCATTATTATATGGTTTTTTAAAAAGTTGATGTTATATTTTTAAATGAACGTTATCATTGTTTTACAAATGATTTTTATATCAGTCATTGCAAAGTGAAAATTGCAGATTTTTTTTTTCCTTTAGCCACTCTTTAAGTTTGTTCTCACTTGGTGGAGGAGAAGAAGAATTGCTCATGAATAATCATTGGATTATTTGGTCAGTTGGAAGCATTTTATCTTTTTTTTTTTTTTTTTAAACAGTATACTTTTGATGTGAGAGATATTAGAAAATTGGAACTATGGCATTCTTATTTAGAGTAAAGATCAAATGTTTCAAACTTGATCATGTAGGAGTACACCCATTCTCACTAAACGAATACTGACTTGTAAGAACCATCTGTCAAGGAAAATAAAAAAAAGTAGAACTTTGATGGGAAAGAAGATAAGATTTTATCATCCACTTCTTTTAATAATACACATATGACATATAGTCTGTGTGAAAGTGATAACTCTAAAATCAGCTTCATATAACAAGTGTACCTTATTTGTCACCATTGCTAACTGAAAAGCTCAGCTTTATATATATATATATAACTCATAAACATGAAAATGGTGAACTTTTCATGTTATATCCATAGAATTAGATGAAGCCCTGGAGTATCTTTGAAGCTGGCAAATGTAAGCTTTGTTAAATGATTAATAATTGTAGTCAAATATTTCAGTGCAGATGATGTAATAAGATACCATTTTACAACATATTAAAGTGAGTGCATATATAGGCCTATGGTATAACTGAAATTAACAGTTCAAGTATATGAAAGAATGACATTAGGGCAAAATATCTCTGCAAATCTGTAATAAATTATAAATCCTCGTGGTCAGATGAAGAAAGATATATGCCATTCTGGTGATAAATTTGATCCATCTGAAATAAAATCCTTTCGCATAAGTGTACTGTTTAAGTATATACTTCAGTACTTTTAATGATTCATATTTATATAGTTTTAAGCATAAGTGTTTTATATTTGCAGGTATTATTGTTTGACTAGTCCACTGGAACAGTAGACATTTTAGAGCATCCTATTCTCAGTATCATAAGGTAAAAGACAGGGAGAGACAGTTTTGCTTTGCACATACATGCTTCAAAAGGAAGTAACTGGATTACATGGACTTGACTCTATTATTTTTTTTATTATAGCAGCTCAGAAAATGAGGAACATTACCACTACTACATGTTATAGCAGCGAAAAACTCATTAGAGAGAAACCAGTTGTACTGATTTAGATGTTACTATGTTGTAATTTCATACAAATTTATTTCTCTTTGTGAGTTCTTTTTGCCATCTTTGAATCAATTTTTAGTTCACTTATTTTTAATTTTCTTTTGTATTTATGTATGTTTTATTTTGCTATCACAATGTTTATGCTTTACTGTGTGGATTCCACTCATGTTCTCTGTACAGATGATGTATTATTTTTACTTTGAATGCGTCAATGATATATTCTTGGTACTTGACGGAGGTGATAGAAACATTGGATTATTTTCTTCAACTCGACATAAAAACGTGCAGGTAATGACCCTATTCAGGATGAGAGATGATTGTAGGAGGAGAACTGACAACCTCAGTTCTGTCAGTAGCTGTTGCAATTGTTTCTTGATATCCATAATTCTTCTTGGTCTGTCTGCAAAGAAGATTGTAGGACCAGTAATAGTGTATGCATCAGATGTGAAGGATCCAGAGCACCTGTCTTAATTTCATTTATTTAAAATGAGGCCATGTTTGGCAAATAATGCAAAAGCCTTCTATTTGTAGAATTAGTAAACAAAAAAAGATGGTAATTAATCCCTTGCCTTGACAGGTTCAAGGCAGTAGGACAGAAATTGTTCTGTCCCTTCTAACCCTTTCTCTCTCTTTATCGCCACTCGCTTCATCTTTCATTTTTCTGAAATCAAGGTTATTCATTACATAACCTCTGCATATCAGAAGACTATAGATTACATGAAAGAAACACTTACCTTGGTGGTGTGCTTCAGAAAGGTGACTGATTCACACTTTTATTTATGAAGTTAAAACCCTTTGCTAATTACTGTTAGTGTCTGATTAGTGTATGAATGATTGTAAAATTATCTTGTTTCATTTGGAATGATTCAGTTGTTCGCCAATGTCTCAATAAGCTTAGAAAAACATACCACTTCTATATATTTAGAACTATTATGTCTGCCAAATTCTTCTCCAGTGTCTGTCCCTGTAGTATTTATTTTTCTTTTTTCTTTTTATTTTATTTTCTGAATTTGAATATCCATTTTTTTTTTGTAGTAATTATTATTAAACAACACTTTTTTAAAATTTATTTATCATTTGAAATATTGTTGCATATGTTTACTCATATACTTCATGATTTATTTTATTTATACATCAATTTACTTATTCATTTATCTGTTTGATTATTTATTTATGATCATATTTGCACATCATTCATTGTGTTGTTTCGTTGATCTGATAATACAGCATTTTCTTTGAAATGAAATGTTGCTATTGTATGGAGCACACGATGTAGCCACATAATTGACTGGGAGAAGCCAGCAATGTACAGCTTCAGTGAATCTTAGTCAAGCTTCTGGTTTTTGTCTCGCCTGAAGGGGGGAGACAAGATCATACAAGCTTAGGAAATTCCCAGAGTGCAAAAAGAACATGATCATGTGTCGCGTAACTGGAACTCAATGTCTTCATTCATCGTCTACATCACGTTTCCCACCAGAATTATTTTATTGAGACATTCTTCTTGTTCATCTTTTAGATATTTATGTAATTTTTAATTTTTTCAGATATTGAAATCCTTTTCCTTTTTTTTTTTGTGCCTTTGTTTGTTTTCTTTGTTTATAGATATATTTTTTTTAACATCTTATTTCTCTCTCTTTTTTTTTTTTATGATGGCTATGTCTTTTCTTTATTTTCAAGGCTTAAGTCATTAATTTTTTTTTTCCCCTCAGTATCATTCTGCAAATAACCAGATTAAATGGAGAATTTTATTTTACAATGTACTGAATATTATTTGGCTTGTATGAGACATGGCAATGAGACATTCAAGAACAACTGTTTCTTTCAGTCTGTATGGCATTTGTAAAATATGACTTGTTTGATGTTGGTATTGTCCGGCAATAATAGCCAAAAAAGAAGAGAATACATTGCTAAGCCTTGGAAATAAAAACCTGAGGCTTTTGTTGACAGGTTCTGCACATTTGCTCTCAGCCTTTGCTGAGACGGAGACCAGTAAGACTTTTTAAGACTTCTCAAAAATGTTGTAGCCTGAAGTTCCCTTGCACTTTTAAATTGAAAGCATTTACTTATTACAATTTTTAACATACTTACATTCAAATTCTACACCTTCAGAACTTAATGCAGTGTAATTGTACTATTTTATAGGGGGAGGGGGGAGTCACCCTTTCAGTCTTTCACTACACTTGTGAATATGAAAGATCTGCCGTCATAAGCAATTGACAAGAAAGAGGGTGGCTTAGTGGTATAAAAAAAATACAGAAGAATAGATTAAATTTTGCATGACAAATAGCCATTTCATAATTCAGAATTAGTCTTAAATCACACTTGGAAACAATTACAATGAAACATAAGGATTGCTTTAATTTTACCATCTCACAGAATATTTCTCTCTCTCTCTCTCTCTTGACATCTTCCTGCTACCTCAGCTTTTTTAACTATTTGCACAGCTTCCGTAAAAGCTTCAGGTGCATTTCTTTTATGCAGCATTCTTTGGAAAGGTTTGAAAGATTACTAACAGAAAAAGATACCAGTCTTTCTCAACTCTTAATGGTAACAGCTAAGCTATGTCTCCTGGAGAACTTCTTGTTAGACTTTCGTACGGAATTTCATCCAGTGTAGTTTTCCTTTAGTTCGTTACTTTACACATCATCTCGTTTCAATTCTTCATTGTAATATTCCGGAAAAACATTTTTTTTTCTCTTATATGCTCTGACAAAAAAGTCTCTCTGTGATCAGTCTCAATCTTTCACCTGTTAGTTCAGCTAATCATTTGATTTTATCAGCATTGTGAAGATAACTTATGGTTTTCTTTCATTTCCATGTTGGGTTCGTAATAATATTTTAAACAAGATATATAATAATTAACTCTGTAGTAAAAGACTAATTTCCACTTAGTTATGGTAGAGTTTTTCTCTTCTTTCTCATCTCCTAGCCAAAAGTTGCACACAAAGCTCACAGTTTAGTAACATTGCACATATACTCACATACTAAATCTTTGTGTTATGGTAGGTCATTGAAGTGTGCAAGTGATCGTTCATTGTTTCTGTGTATGAGTAGCGTGTGATAATTAGTCATGAACAAGCTGAAACACTGCATGATCACTGGATTCAGTTGAACATGCACAGTACAAGAATATTCTTTCGTCATCACTGACCTGAGTCAGTGAGTTTAGCCTAAGTTTAAAAACTGGTAATTGGAAAGACAAAAACCTTCTATCATTTCTCATCCTGCGATTCCCAGTAGTAAAATAAGCAAATTAGTTTTGTTACTTGTGTTGTCTAGTTCTATCATCCTCCTCAACAGTGACCAGGAAATGTATTTTGTTATGTAAAAAAATTCTTAACACATGTTCTTTGTACATACACTTATAATTGGGCTTTTTTCCCAGTACTTCTATATATCAAGAACTATATGTATTTGATTATCAGTGCTGATTGATGTTTATAATCCAAGAAGATATATAATCTGATCTTTACAGTGGCTGCAGTATATTTTTGTCAGTACAGTGGTCTCTGCTGAGAACCTGGTCGCTGGGAGACAAAAAAAGTGGGCATTTAGGCGGACAGGTTCTTAGATAGACTGAAAAGTTATATAACCCATCTGACCATAGGTTGTCTTCACTGCTATGATTAGTTGATCGTTACCTTTAGTTACAGATTCCTGATCTTTCTTAGCATAGAATTACATCAATACTGCCCAGCATTTAAATGTCGAGTGAGTTACCACACAACGGTTCATTGTTGAAAACATGATACTGCTATGTTACCCTACGGATAATCGCACGAGTGACTCAAGTGTTTAAAGACTGACTGAAGTAGCAAAACATCTGACCAGTCTGGAGGCTAAACTTACTCCTCCTTATTCCACAGAGCCAATCACAAGTGCTTTTCTCCGTGTTGTCAAACAAAGAAATGTTTACGGGTTAGCCCACTATGTGGCCTGATGACACAGTCGTACATCAACCATCATTTCCACTCTCCTGTCAACCCTTGTCCCCATTTTACTACACAAAGCAGTGTGCATTTCTATGAAGTGGACAATATGATGTGAAATTACACCATAAGTACTCGCATGTCTTGGCCCGCCACTGTGCTCTTGGGCGGATTTTTTATTTGGACGCGGGTTCTTAAAGGGGTAAGTTAAGAGAAATTTTCCGTTTCGCAGCAGAGACTGGTTCTTAGGCAGACCGGGCTCTTAGGCAGAGGGTTCTTAGATGGAGACCACTGTACCGGCAGAGATGAAGAGAGGTTATACTGTTTCCAGACATTTTCAGATAGAATCTTTTGGATCACTGTATTTCAAACACAAATGTTTTTATTTTTTATTATTTTTTTTGAAAGCCTTTGTTTTGGTCCCAAAGAATCCAAAACATTCTCGGAGACGTTCAACACAGTGGAACTTTCTTTCTTGATTTTGTAATGGTTTGCCAGTACATCCTGTCCTGTTTTGCTCAAGGATCCACATATTGTCAAATTTGGGATTTAAACAGCTCTATTATTGCCTTTTCTTTATTATTCCAAATATTACAATTACAAATTGTTAGTCTTCTCTATTACAAATTCTGTCAATTCCAGACTTTATTTTTTGATTTTTTTCTCTCACATTTTAGCGTTATGAAACATAAAATCTGAAGCAAGTAAAACAATCAATTATCTGAGAGCCAAAATTCTTCCACCAGTCAATACAGTGCTCCAACCTTGTACTATTCTGCTTTTTATCATAAACTTATGTCTTATGTCCCAAATTTCACTTTGCCTTGTAGCTTAGAGATATTTAATATCTTGTAAAAATTTGAGGAAGACTAGACATGGCGATACATGCAATATTGTTTCCGGTGATTGTAAATACAATCAGTAAGAAATTTATTTCCTCTGCAGTAGTAGGAGAACATTGCTGTGCCACGATAACTCTTCACTAATCCTTTTTGGGGGGTTATTAGTACAACATTTTGACATAGTTCTTTTTTCCTTTCCCCCACAAAATGCATGTATATTACTGGGCATTAGTAGAGCCAAGTGTTTGCCTATTTTATGTTTATCTCAGTAGTACAAGTAAAACTTTCCTTTCTTTCTTTTTTATGTATTAATGTATATTTGTTTGTTCATTAAGTACACACTGGGCTTTGTGAGCTAAATTTCAATGTTGACTGTTGTATAGAATAGGGAGATACTTTTCGCCCCACCTTCATTCCATCCCTAGACACAGATTTCATGTACAGAAGAGGACGAAGGAAGCATGGAAAATGCAGGATCTCATTGGAGTTCTGACACAAATTGAAAACAAAACATACATGTCTTGCATTTTTTCTTTTCAGTTCATTCATGCATAATCTTTCATACTTACTGAAGATCATTGTTATAGAAATAAAAGATCATAACTGGTGATGGGAGTATGTGTGTCATAATTCTTAACATATATGTTATGCAGCATGTAATTGTTCCATTTTGGGTGACATTATCATGTCCTTAGAAAAAATATAAATTAATTCATTGAAATTAAAATCATTTTCGTCCTTTCCTCATATTTTAGTATAAGTGGACCTAAATAGGTTGATAGTTTTATGTGACTGTTCTTTCTAAGTTGGGTTTAATGGAAGTTCAACCATCGAGAATTCTGTACACTATTCCCAGAATAGATGTTGGACTCATAGTTGTAACTAGAGGTAGCTAAAGAGCCTGATCCCCTCACTCTTTTTTTTTTTCTCTACATCTTCTATCATGACATTCATTATTATTATTATTGTTATTATCATTATTATTATTATTACTATTATTATTTCATTATTATTAATGTTATTATTATTGTCACCATTATCATTGTATTTATTATTATTTAACTAAACACCAACAAAAATCATACGATTTCCTGCAAATGCATACATTTACGTACATATAAATAACTAACCCCACAATACACAAGTTTCTAAGGGAAAATGATTAGCATACTTAACCCCTGTTTTAATGCTCAGTATAGCTGAGACCTGATACACTATGACATAATTGTATCACCTCTTTTTTGTCTTTTCATTTGTAGCAATCATCACAAGTTGAATTATTTGAGGCATTATTGGGTAGTAATGGGCATCAGATAGTCCCATGTATTTCTTGTCTGAACTGTGTGTATTTGTTTTGTCATATTGGTTTGGTTTGTTTTGTTGTTGTTTTTCAGGAGATACATTTCTTTTTATGTTTTTAATTTTTTTTCTGTTAACATGTCATTTATGGTGATGATTTTTTTTCAAAGATATTATTTCTTTCCTGTTCTTTAGTTGTAGTTTTCAGGAGAATTAGAGCTGCTCTTTTCTGTAATGCTTTCAATAAAAGACTTGTCATTTTAGTTAAACTCCCAGCGTTTTCTCTACTAATTTCATATGTAGAAATGATGCTGTTCCTGTTGTGGATAGAAAGATGTGTGATTGTTGAAATTTTTCTTTGCATATAAACATAGGGATAAGGACAGTCAGGTATGCCACCTTTGTTACTTTCTTCAGTTTAACTTACAGACTACACGATACCTGAAAAGTTTAATACGTTTCAGATACACTACTAAGATACTAATACGGGTTCATGTGAATGCAGTACCGACATACACTTCAGAGAAATTTTACTTGCTAATAGATGCTTATAATTTTACAACAGTGGGATAGCACATGTGCTACCGATATATGATTTGCTGCGTGCCAAATATTGTCCGAAGTTTTGAGTGTGTGTGTTTTATTTTGTTTTTTGGTTTGTTTGTTTTGTCATGTCAGGTTACAGCGAGAGCATACCATAGACATGCTATACTAATTTTTAATAGTATGTCTACGGAGCACACATGTTACTGTCCAAGCAAACATAGCCATATACATATATGCAAATGCACGCCTCTCTTATCGAAGTTTGCATTTCTTCTCTTAATCTTATACGAAAATGGAAGCAATGTCAAGATACCGATATATCTAATCAATGGGACCCATACTTTATCCATGGCCTGAACCAGATGCGTTTTGAAACAAACCATTGATACGTCACGTACGGGCATCAGATTTAATCAAATGTCAGTAGTATAGCCCCTGGGCGAGTCTAGGACAGACCACTTTTTTTATTTTTACTTTCCTGTTTTAACACTGTTTTACCCCTATTTTAACCATTTTGAGGAGGGTTTGGTTTTTTTTATTTTTATCTATTGCTGAAATTTTACCCTTATTTTAGTGATTTTGAGGGTGAGTCTAGGACAGATCACTTTTTTTATTTTCTATTTTAACCATTTTGAGGGGGTTTGGACCACTTTTTTATTTTCTATTTTCAAATTTAACTACATTTTGCCCATATTTTAACCATTTAATTTTGAGGAGGGGGGTTGGACTCTTTTATTTTTATCTTAGTATATTAACAAAATTAGACCCTTTTTATGATAAAAAATGTTTCTTTTTAACTGTTCACATTAATCTATCGGCACCACCTAAAAAAGAAATTACTTTGTCTTAGTCTATCATTTTTAGTGTAAAAATTTGTAAATAAAAATGTCTGTAAATAAATTTGGTTTGATGGAAAAATCTCCAACAACCGAAATACAACCAATACGCAAGTTTATTAAAAGCTTTGATGATTTAGAAAATGTAGAAGGTTTTGATAAACCTGGTAAGCCTAATACTAGATATTGCTTAAAACTTAATAGTGATAATATATATAAAAGAAGTAAAATTATTCTTAATTTAAACAATTTACAAAATGTAAAAGGTTTTATTGATGACAAAAAAGAAAATGCTTTATTTGGTTTTAAGTTAAAAGATGGTGTTTATACAAGAGAAGAGATTAAACACTCGTCTATTCCATCAAAGTCTTCTGATAATGTAGATTTAGTTTCACTGATAGAAGATTTTGATGAAATTCCAGTTAGTTTAATAAAAGAAGGACAAATTTTAAAAGTAACACCAACTAGATATGATTGGGAACTCGATTTTCAATTGAGAAATGATAAAGTAGTTTTTAGAGAAGATGAAGCAATAAAGGAAGTAAATAATTCAGGTAGTTTAATTCAAAACTTGTTTCCAATAAAAAATGATAATACTTTTATTTTAAAAAAGTTTAATAATGAATATTATATTTCTTTAAATCAAAATGAAATTCATGGTCTTTTATTTTCAGATGCCAAACTTCGTGAAGAAAGAAATGTTGCATCATCCTTTCCTTTAGGCTCAACTTTTATTATCGAAGGTGTAATAATAGAACCCTTTACCTCCCAGATGCTTATTGATGGTATGGCTTTTAGTGTTGAGAAGGATTTTATTAATAAAACATTTCAGATAATAGTTAGGAGAAATAGACATGGAACTTTAAGTTCCATTATATATTATTGCGCTTATACCTAACAGAGTTAGATTATTTCCTCTTCATATTAGTAAAGACTATATGATTAAAAGAATTAGATTTACAAATCGTCCTGTTACTGATGATATTATTAAATATTGTTAATCTTATTAACTATTGTTAATCTTATTAACTATTGTTAATCTTATTAACTATTTATACAAATTTTTATATAAAAAATGGAAGATATTTTGAAAATTAATGAAAGTATAGTTACTGATGACAGCATTGAATCTTATGAATTTCATGAGTA
>JBCEWB010000020.1:1883781-1915169 GCA_039654565.1 Peronia peronii
CGATGAAAGAGTAGGCTGCGTGCCGCTGTCCAGGCAAAATTTCCAAATTCCAAATTTCTACCCACAGAATTTCTCAGTAAAAATTGGCAATTTAAGAAAAACAAAAAGCAAGCCCCCTCCTCCCTTCCCTCCAAATTGAATAGATCTAGCCGACGCCTGCTACGGCGGACCGCCTGCCCGGCGCCTCGGTCGTGCAGAAACTTCTCGCTCATCGTGTCTCTGCTTCGCGTTGGTGACTGTCTGTTTCTCGTGTGATTTCTCGTCTCTTGTCACTTCTCTTCTCGCTGTCGAGCAGTGGATCACTTCCTGAGCAGCCAAGATCAAGGCTTTGCTCGCGAGAAACGAGTAGTCGGTTCGTCTCGTGCCCACTCCTAGCAAACAAACAAATAAACAGATAAAAATTAACAACAACAACAACAAAAAAGTTAACATCTGACATATATTTCACATTACTGCTTAGCACTTAGCGAAGATCAAATGAATGAATGAACGAATGAATGAATGACTAAAAGACCGACCGAACAACAACAACAATCATGATCATGGTGTATATAAGCATATTTATTGCACGTGATCATTGACAGATTTGAAAAACAGAAAAATAGAAGCTGGCTTTCTTTAATATCAAAACACAATACATGAACATTATGTCAAGCACGAGCATACAGTAATTGGGACTATTTGTTTTCTGTCAAGTCTTCTATGTATAGACCAATGATTTCACTCGGTATGGACTGCTCACACAAATACAAAGTCGCACACTTTTGTGAAAAGGAGTCTTATTATGTCAAATTTCCATGCACTGAGCTATTTCTGTTGGTGGAAAAGGAAATGGTGAACAATTTATTTGGCTGCGACTCCTTTTGTACCAAAATATTCACATTCAAAGTAAACTTGTGCATCTATAGTCAGTAAAATCAGGTGCTTTGCAATGAAGCACCATTTGACAGCAGACTCATTCCAGTTGGGTGGGTGACAAATATCAATAACCAATGCACATACACGTAATCCTGGGACTGGCAACTCATTTTGCTGAATTAAAACTGAGCAAATTAATGTACTATCACCAATAATATGAAAAATGTAATAGTCAAATTTAAAAGCCAAAAAAGAAACCCTCTACCTTTCTAACTGAGCAAAAAGTTCAAGTTCATATATATATAAATCTACTAAGACATTATCTATCCAGGCCGATCTATTGAAATAACAGATCTGTAATGAGAAACTGTATTATTTGTACCAATATGTCAAATAGTTTTGAACAGTTTCTTAGTCACAAGAGGGCTCTTCTTACATTGCATTCTAACACGGCATATCAGTTTTTCAAATGAAAACTAAGGGAAAGAACAACAGATGTCTGTTTTTTATTTTTTTTCAGTTCATGAGTTTAGTCCTGAGCCTTAATAGTCCCACCTCAAAAAAAAAAGTCAGAAGGAACAGGTCCTATTGTCCAAAGCAATGGTTTGAATCAGTAAGTTCAACAAATAAAAAAAACAGAGAAATCTTTAAAAACAAAAGTTCAGTTTTTTTTTTCCCCCACAACATGAAAAAAATGGACATATGTGGTTTTTCTCACTCTACAAAAAAGCTAAATCATGCATCCTTCGACTTTGGCCGCATCTGCTTTCTACTATCATAATACAACCCAACTTCTGCAAAACTGGGCTTTTTTTTTTTTTTTTTTTTAAGATATGTATAAAATACAGTGAAAGAATCATTGTAAGCAATCTGGATTTCTTATATTGCCGTTGTGTGACAAAAGAGCCAAGTAAAGCCCATGAACATAATTACTCTCATGCTGCTAATATAATGGCATATCTCTGGGACGGCCCAAAATTGAATGAGCCATTTTGACCACCAGCCAGCTACGTTCTCTTTCGCCAAGTACACGAGGTATAAGACAAAGCAGAAAAAAAAAAATCACTTTTTTTTTTTTTTAAACACTGCCTGGGGAAAACTCTGAAATTTTCACAGAATACAATTTTTTGTTATTGGGATAATTTTTTCATAATATTTTGCCTCAAAAAAGAGGAGCAAAGGTGATTTTTTCCTTCCTTATAATTTTTGTGTTATATGGCTTGTACTTGTGAAAAGGAAATAAGTTAACTGGCTGAAAAAATGGCTCAATGATCCATAATGTTTATGTACAAAGAGATTAAAATCAGAAAGTAATAATGAAACAACAACAACAACAACAACAACAACACACATACACAGTGTTTTTTGGCTCAACTCCTTCAAAGACATAAATATGTCATATTTTTTCTTTTCAAAATAAAAAAAAAAGATCAGAGACAGCCATTATGTCAGCAACCTGACAATATTTGAAAGATCTAAATTCCAGCCATAGTCCCCCCACCCCCACCCCCCTTTCTAATTTCTATCTAGTAGGCCTAATGTGCAGTGCTTAAGTCACAACAACTGAAGTATGGCAGTATAGCATCTGTTATAACATCACTAATGCCATGAAAGGATTACTCCCTTTATGACCCATACAAAGAATTCAGTTCCGTATTTTTCCTTACATATAGTAAAAATACAAAGATGCTGTGACAAACGGCATTTGTAATGACTTTTGCAGTTGATAGGACAATGCATTTAGACATATATATGTATTATATTCTCTTTGCCATACTAATATTTGTTTACTGAAAACAATGTGTGTTAAAAAAGAAAGCTGGCCTTGTAAATATTTGTATCATGAAATGGTTAAGCTGAAAGTTGCCTTTTCATGCCTTTGAAAAAAAAGATTCACTTAGGCATTTTTGCTACTTCTGTCATCATACGACACCATTACTATGTTTTGTGAGCAGGACAAAGTTGGAGAATTTATGGCAAGAATGTTCCAGATTCTTTTTGTTTACAGAATATGCATGCTCTACTGCAGCCACTTGTAGATTGTTCATCAAAAAGTAATTATTCCGCTGAAGCGCTTACAAATAATTGTTAGTGCTCACAATCTATTAATAGCTACAATTGGCTTTCTCTACTGTACAATAATGGCAGAAGTTACTAGGAGCATTTTTGAGATACTGAGAACAAAGTTGTTAAAGCACATGCCATTTGATGAGTTATACCATTATGATTCTAATGAATTAATACATAATTGTATTGAAATATTTCTTTTTCTAATGACAATATCCAATAGCTTTGATCCTCAAGAATGCAATGAAACATCAAATGCATTATGGCCCAAAGTCTGACTGCTGGCATTTTCACAGAGTATATGACATGCTATCGTATATGACTGTAAACAGGGGCCAATACTGAAACTTCTGAGGTGAACAAAGAAGGAGCTGGAAGGGATGAAGCCTTGTCCTTCCCTTGAGATCTTCTCTATGTGAGACAAGATTTACAAGAACTGAGGTCATCTTCTTTCCATTTCATTGACTCAGCTACCTCCTTTTCACGTATCTTCTACACTATAGTGATGCCATCTCATTGCATTACAGTTTTCCTATCTTACAAATCAAGCTAAAGCATCTAAATATTTCTGAATCATCTCAGTTAAAAAAAAAAAAAAAATCTCAGTGTAAGAATTCAAATAAACCCACACATTGCCATGTTTGTTTTCAGTTTGAAACATTCAATATGCCAGAAATCAACAATATACTAACAGGCCTTGACAAAATGCACTTTTTATCACAGTTTCAGTATTTCTCCACCTTTTTCAGACATAATTTTAAAAGGCAAACTAGAAAATCACTTCACTACCTAAAAAAACTGGGTTTTTTTCAATATTTATTACAACTGATAAATCATAACACTAAACAGCTAATAACTCAAAACAGTTTTTAAGAAAAAAGTGTTTGATGTCTTTGTATAAAACCTTTTTATATTTCAGTTGTAAATAAAATATATATGATGGTGTGCAGAATATGCCACGTGGAGAGGAGGATGAAGGCTAATGAAATAAAACTAAAAAGCAAATACGAAGCAGCAAACAACTG
Source organism: Peronia peronii (assembly GCA_039654565.1). Lineage (NCBI taxonomy): Eukaryota > Metazoa > Mollusca > Gastropoda > Systellommatophora > Onchidiidae > Peronia > Peronia peronii. The sequence goes on from JBCEWB010000020.1 coordinate 1,887,732, forward strand.
ATGAGACAGTAATTACAATATTAACTTGACAAAACAAAAGAAATCTAGCTCAAATGAAAATACTGGACATATGAGTCATAATGTAGCATTAATCATTAAATCAAAAACCAGCAAATAAAAAAAAAGACAAAACAGAAGATAGACAGTTATGACTTGCCCTGATGCCATGTTGTGTAGAATAAACTGAACTCCTGAACAATTTATTGAGCTATACATTATACAACGCTGAAATCACCATGCTACCCTGAATCAAATGAGTTAACTGGACTGTTTAGTTCTCAACAATATGACACTATAAGCATACTTTTGTACAGCCTATCAAACATGAAATGGATGGATACTAAGTTTACTTTAATTAAGCTTACTGTGAAATATCAAACATCAGTGCTGGCCTGAAATGTTTCTTGGAGTGATGATGTTTATTCAGCTTCAACAAATAACAGTCTGAGCCAAATGAGAACATCAAATTATTGTACAATTTGTTTTTTTGGAAATTATTCATATGTAAAATATAATCACCTATCTTTGAGCAGATTTGTCCCTGGACATTGCCAAAGCTAAAGATATGAAAAGAAATAACTAAATAATTTTTTAAATCTCAAGAACACTTTTTTTTTCCCCTGTTATGAGATCAAAGTGAGCAAAGAGCATAGTTGAGTTTGAGTTGTTTTGTTATAAAATTTACATGAAATGTTTTTCGTATGAATATGAACTACAGGAATCTGAAAAGTTTTAAGTGTTCACCACAACCATCTTTGCAAAAACATGGCCTTGATAAAAATCCATGACCATAAAGTGCTTGAAAGTCTTAATTGTGTCCTGATTTAACAGAATTGTCTGCAAAATATCATCAGGCAGAAATGGGGGAGACAATTGACTGAGCTTGTAGTTTTCATGCTGTCTAATTAGCCTATTGCCCTGCGGCAACCCTACAAATTACCAAGTATCGGGCATTGTTTCCATATTTATCAAGATTCAAGAAACGCCAGTGCAGGTTGAAATCCCAGTACAAGACTAATATCTCCTCACTGATTCATACATTATTTAATATTCCTTTAGGTACAAAGTAAAAAGAGTAAAACTTTTAAGTAGATCTGCTCCTTGCCACTTCTAGAGTTGAACTCATTTCTCAAACAATTGAGTTTTTTAACATTTCACTTTTGTTTAGTTTCTTTAAAATCTAATCCTATTGTATTCCCTCCCTTCTAAGGCAAAATGTCATTTTTTTCTGCAGTAAAAAAGACCTATTATAAATCTCTTTGTATAATTTGACAAAATATAAGTGTGAAAAGGTGGACTTTCTCATAACAATTTTGAAAAGCAAAAGTTTTAAATATAAAATAACTAAAATTACTACAAATATCATAGAAAAAACACAATGGTCATAACATATATTTACATACTGTACAAAGAGTCACATCTTCAGAATGTGTCATTTCAAAGTAATTATTCAAAAATTACCTGGAAATACATTCATCACTTATATTATACTGCTCGAGATTAGTAAGCTTTAGATCAAAAGACGATCATTCAAAATACTTCAATGACATAGCAAAATACGAGCACATCAATAAAATGAGATTTCAAAGAAAAAGGCAACTGAACAATTAAAACAAGTGCTTCCTTTCTGACCTAATATTTAAACAACAGATGAGATTCCAATGAAAAGACGACTGCAAAAGCCCCCTCAAGACTGAAACGTGAAATCTTAAGATACCAGTACAATACACAAATTACCGAGCAAGAGCAAGATGGAATGTTATACAACAGTCACAAGGGAAGCAAATTCATGAGGTTTGTGCACCATAACAACCGGAAGCTCAGTCAGTCAATTTAAAGAAAAACAGGTATAGTAAAAAATGCTTGAGTTCTTGAACACAGCCTGTCTGTTATAGTAATCAACATGTCAAACTCATATTACTGTAGTTGTAGATTATGTGATGTTTACATAAAAGATCTGCTCACTCTAAGCTGTAATAATGTGAAGTGTTTTGACTGCAAAATGAGATCAGTGCCACTTTTAACATTTACAAGACATCTGCATGAAATGACATCATTGTGTGAGTTATATGATCTGATTTAAATTATATTTCTCAAACCCCAAGGAGTTTACAAAACATAGGAATTCTGTATGCTTAGTAAAACATTTTTGAAAAAAAAATTTTTTTTTCTCAACACGAGAAAACTGGCTTTATCTCATTTTGCAGTCAAATTGGATATTAGATTGAAACATTCGAAAATCATATATGTGCTGACAATAGTTCATCAAGAAAGTAATGAACTTTTCAAAAGATCAAAAAATGTACTCATGGTTGCTAGTTTCAACATTTGTAAACTTATATGATGATTAAGGGGGGAAGAACCACAACTGTCCATATTTCACATATGAGAGAAGACTGCGAGTTTGTTATTCAAAGAGATGTGCTTTTTGTTTGTTGAAGTTATTGATTCAAATCATTACTTTGGACAACAGAGGCTGTTCCTTCTAATCTTTTTTTTTAGATGGAATAGTTAAGGCTAAGGACTAAAGCCATGGATCACAATCTTGAAAATATTAAAACTAGACATCCGTTGTTCTTTCCTTTTAGTCTTTATATGCATTTAACTATCAATCTTCTTTCCATTTCAATAAACAAAGCATTTTCTTGTCATTTAAAGAGTGAATACATTTTGGGAGGAGGGGAGGGGAAATCCTGGAGACAATAATTTCACAGCCTTTCTAACCCTCAATGGATACTAGTGTCAGCACTTCCAGAATTTTACATATTAACTCATGCACCGAACTCCAACAGAATTCATATTCATCCACCATTCTTTGTTATCTGGGTATACTTCTCTGCCTGTGATATGTATTTTAGAAAAGTTATGTGATATACATAAACTGATAAATGAATTTCAGCCCAACAGCCAGTACTGGAAAACATGGAAAAATGTCTTGACAGATAAAGTGGATGGGTTTTCTTTCACTATTCGATGGTCTGGTAATATGGCTCCAGCAAACCCGAATTTAATGCCTGTTCAGTCATGCTGACGCAAATTCGATATGTATTATTGTAACAGGCTACAGACAAAGTAATTCCAGTACTCTGTACATACAGAATACAATCTTCTTGAAAGCAGAAATTATTTCAGGATATTTTCATCTCAACATATTAACGTTTAAAACATTTGCCTTGCTTTCATCTACGCAGCAAAATTGACCAAAATATCTCTGCTAAGGAGGAAATCTATAAATAGACAACTTAAATAAAAGTTGGTCATACAGCTGCTAACTCTTCAAACATTTGGAAACAAAATCATGACCTTAGCAGTGTAAACTATTACTGTAAATTGGTCAATCTTTTAAGGTTTATTACTCTTAAATAAACAAGACAAAGTACTCATATGAAAAAAAAAAAAAGAAATTCTAAGGAAGTATCAGCTTTGTAATCTGGCCCAACACATCACCACAGAGTATCTCACCCCACACTTTTTTGATCATCATGAACAAAATCTAAGACACTTGGAAACACTTTGATCTGATACAGAATCCCATTTTTTCCTCTGTTCACTTGATCCCACAATAATACATCAAATCCTCAGTCCCAAAGAGCAACTCTCTTCTCTGACCATCATGAAAACAATTTAACACTTTATGAAATTACTTTTCTCTTGATACATTATCACATTTCTTCCTCTGTTCATTTAATTATACAATAATATATCAAATCCTTCATGCCTTATGAGCAAACCCCTTCTGCCTACAATTTTTCTTAAACAATAAAAATGCCAAACTGCTACCATGATGAACAATGTTTATCATACTTTTGCAGCCACAAAGACCAAAGCAATGAACACTGCTTACCCTATGTTCTTCCCTTTCTAGTTTACAGGACGCTGACAATATAGAAACAGTTACAATAAAAAGCCAACTGACTTAATTTTGCGAAGGGGTAGAGTGGACATGTGAATAAAAAGAAGGATATTGGAATAAAAACAGCATGGAAAATATTTCTCCATGGCACATACTCATTCAGTCCTAACATAGTCTGAATCATGTACAAGGAATTTGACAGAGATATATCTTCAGATGAATTGTTACAAACCATACTAAAGATACCTATCAACATTGAAATAAGGCAGTCACATACAGAACATGACTGTCAATATGTGACACTCCTCTTGGTGCAAATAGAGCCTACGATTTGGTACATGTGCTAGTAACTGAGATTACTTTTCATCAGTGTAATTACTGCCCCTTGCAAATGCACAGCTTAAATCACCTTTGCTGTTTTTGCTTGAAATTTATGGTGATTAAAAAAAAAAAAAAAATTATGAAAAATTCATTTATTGTGATAAATTTGTCAAATTTTCTGTGATTACCATTTCACATAAAGGAAGAAAAGAAGAATTTCTCCCTTCTTTAGAGTCTTTGAGTCTCACAAAGATAAGGAACTGGGCCAGTGAAAAGAAATCCTCAATTGTGATTAGGAAATGGGAAAGGGAAAAAGGAGGGGGGGGGGTGGAGGGGGTTATTCTTATAAAGTGTACCAACATCAAATCAAGGTATGTGAAAATCTGATGCCCAAAGTATGGTGTGGTGATTAAGTTCGTGAGCAAAGTAGATAAGATACATGGAAATGTAAGTAATGCTGACAAATGAAAGAATATGGAAGAATGCAGGTATAAAACATAGCAATCCATATCTCAAAGAGACAGGATGAATCAATAAGTCATTTCTTCTTGAGATACAAAACTGTCACTGTAAAGAAGGAAAACAATCATGTATCCTCTTCATATCTGAAAATCTTTAAGAGAAACATTTTCACAATATGATGAAAATGTTTTCCTCTTAATAATATATGTCTTGCGCCCAGGGTGCAGAAGTTGTGCCAGGTGATCGTGAGTTACGGCTGTTTTTAATTATTTTCTGACTCAGATACCAAATTTTTTTTCTCAGGTTAGAACAGGCTGAATTTTTGTTAAGTGGGAAAAAAATTAAAATTTTTGGTATCTCATTCCGAAAATAGTTAAAAATGGCCTTAACTTGAAAGCACCCAGCATGACTTCCGATTCATTTGCTGTAGGCACAAGAAATATTTATTTATTATTTTGTAAAATATTTTTTTTGCTATGTTTCAAATTAAAGGTACAAAAAGTAATTCATTCCTCACAGGTGTAACAATAGTAATTCGCCTGACGATAACGATGACTCATTTATGAGACAAACCAAAAATTTCAGTCCTTGGTTCAGGAAACAAATGAGGCTGTCTAAACTAATACAGTTTTGCCAAGACAAACAGGGCCAATGAATGCATGACAGTCATCATTACATACAAAATGATGTGGTTATCTGAAGATCTGAATCAGAGTATAACAGTGTCTTTTATCAATCAACAGTACATGTATATGAAAACTAGCTGATCAACTGAATCTTACTGTATCCAAAAAAAAAAAAAAAAACAGCTACAAAAATATGTCTGGGTAGGTAAATAGTAATCTTGTCTCTTTCTCAGTGCATGACTGTTGGGCAAGGATGATTACAAATATGGCAGCTGGCAGCAGCGAAACTGTTAAGACTGTGTGACAATGGCTCAATGTACAGCAGCTCTCTACCACTGGCACGATATATTTATACAAAATATTTTCTCTTCAATTTTAATCATTTCTTGCCCCTTGCCTCTCTTATCTTTCCAACACAAATGATGAAACTTAAGTTTGTTTCCCGTGTCCTCCACAGCCCTTTGCATCTCATTAGCTAATGCACAGTACTATTGACTTCAGCCTCTGAAAGGACTAACATTACTGACCTACTTAAAACACTGTCCCACATTTGAACTTCTCCTCTTGGAGAATGTTTATTACAAAAAAACCCAATATATTGTCGCCCCCATTCGTTATCTGCTTATGGACCAATTCAGTAATTTTTTTCTAGAACGGAAAAACTGTTTTATGGATTTGGTTGTCGCGAACAGTGATAAAAATCACCATGTTGTTACATTTTTGTGTGATACGTAACACGCTAGAGAGCATAATTCAATTCTCGTTTCTTTTCTTCACTATCCAAGCATAGCCATAGGAGCTTTGCTTTTACATGCCATTGTTCCCTATGTATTTTACATAGCCATCCTGCTTAATATATGCACAAAGTACCAAAAATACAGCATCACAAAGATGTCATATTATTTCCTGTAGTCAAATTAGTTGGAATAAACAGTGGACATAGAGAAGGAGCTATTTTTACACATCCCATGATAAAACAGGTTTGCTCTATTTTTGATCTATATGCAGATTGCGACCAGCAACGACGATATAATATATAAGCATAAATGTCAAAGTAAGCATAAATACATGAAGATAAAGAACAGACTATCAAATAAACAAAAAGAAACAGATGTTATCAGACTTCATAAAAGAGGCACATATTTCAGACACAATTCACAACATAAAATGCTGAAACTTACCAAAGTATACTGCTTGTATCAGACCCTATAAACATGAGAGTAAAGACAAACAATATTGATTTTTTTCTTTACATGTCAGTATCAAGTTTCATTAAAACACATGTATTTTTTTTCTTAATTTTTATTTCAAAGGTATTAAGGAGGCGTGAAAAATATCTATTCTATTGAACTGGATTGGACAAAAACTCAAACTCATCTAAAATGGGCGAAACTACACCACTGCTATAAAGAACGTGACTGGAAATGGCAGATCTAGCTTGAGTGCAAGATAAAAATTTGATTTAGATTTGAAAAGAACTGGAATTTTTTTTTTTAAACTATGCCAGTCATTCTGGATGACATATTGTATGGGAAGTAAAGATTACAATTCACTGTAAGCACTATGTGATAGTAAATCAGTTCAATATTCACTTTTAAGTGTAACAGTCTGAAATACAATGGGAGACATAATCTCAAACATATGACGTTTCGATCGTGCTACCAAATTATTCCTTTGACCTGTTCTCAGGTATGAAAGTTTGAATTACATGTATTATAGCCTATCTATCATTTAATCTAATGCATTACACTGCTAATACCTATTTGTGTGTGTGTGTGTGTGCATGTGTGTGTGCAAGTGCCTGTGTGTATAAAACAAAATAATCCACATTATTACAAAAGACACATTTCTCAACCTGGCAAAATATTCAATTATCTTATTCTTAGGCATGGAAACATGAACTATAATACCTGTCTTCCATGAAATATACTCCATTGTTATGCCTACTTCTTAAATTTGTATTTATTTCTAAAAATTCTATTTTTAAGCAAAAAACAAAACAAAACAATAAAGAAAACCATCATCATTACAAGACAACATTTCTCATTTCTTGATCCTATGCACTGCAAAGAACAGACATGATCTATTTGGGTGAACAATTTGTGATATTTTTGATAGATCCACTTGGAACAAAAAACATTTCCAATTCTTATCATCCCCTAAAGATCTATCTCATCTTCTTCTATCAGTTTTCTGCGCTGGTAAAGTCTGTATTGGACCTTCCACTTGCGATAACTGAGAAAGGCTGTCAGTCCATTCAGCACCATACAGATATAGCCCAGAATCTGAAAATAAAGCAATGTAAGTGAAAAAACGAACGGCTACCATAGCTATGAAATAAGAGACCAATATAACTGACATATCACCAAACATTTTACAGACACAGAAAATGTTTAATTTCTGTAAAGAAATGTTGGTGAACAAGAAGAATTTTTTTAAAAAGCCTGAAAAGAAGTTTACTTATTCACTGTCTCCCTCAGTCAAAGATATCTCTTGGAGGCCAAAAGAAACGCTTCAATGGCATCCTGAAAGCTTCTCTGAAGGTCTTCAACATCAGCCACGACACATGGAAGCTGACTGCAATGGACAGACCAAGATGGTGTTAGCTGTCCGCAAAGGCGCCGAACTCTGTGAGGCCAACAGAATCGCTGCAGCTGAGTAACGCAGACATGCCAGGAAAAGCAGTGCCAGCAAGTCCTAGACTGCTGCCATCATCCCGTGTCCACACTGCGTCAGAACCTTCCTGGCATGGATTGGCCTGATTAGCCATCTGCTCACTTTCAGAGCCCAACCCACCAACCCCCAGGATGACTAGATAGTCCTGATTGATCCTGACTGAGAACCACATGTCCGCTTCTTTATTTTTAGCTTTCACATTAACTGGAAACTAATAATGGAAAAAAAGAAGCAGTTACATCTCTTATTCAATTTATATACAACTTTGTTTTCATTCAGAGCAGAGATTCCAAAGCATTCCACCTGAATGGCCACAGAAGTAAATTCCTGATGACCTGCAAGTTGCAACGACAGTGAAAACTTAGAGAAGAAGTTACGATCACAGGGAAAAGTAAAGCTTTTTTATTAATGGTCCTCGTCTTCTCAGCAACCATCAATAGATATAACAACCATGTCACATGAAGAGGTTGATAGAGGAAACCATATTAATTATATGATGATCTGAATTTGCGATGAAACAAAGATTATATTATAAACAAATATCTATACAGAACCCATCTCTATAAAAATGGGCGAATGGACGGGGGTTGTGTGAATGGGCTCGAGTATTTTGAGGAGCCCTGATAGAGAGAACTGATGAACAATAATGTCTTTGTCTCACAAATAGCCGTGATATTTTCTTAACCACCTGAAAAGGTCAGAGGCACATATAGCATTTCTGGTAATATTTCATGAAACTGAAATTCTGCTATATGAACTCCCACCAAAAACACAGAAACACTAACAGCTGGATCCCAATCCCTCCCCTAAATACACATATTCTCATATTATGTGTTTATATATATATAGAAAACAAAAAAACTGACAGATAAGCTTACCACAGCTGTCACAAGTTGGTTGATTGTGTCCTTGGTGACATTGACATTCAACTTCTCATAGAAGTCAAATGCACTAGCAACAAGGGAGGTGCCCACAAGGTAGAGGAAGGCAAACAATGCATACACTATCATGTCCTATTGAATGGAAGTGAAAAAAATACTCATGTCAAAATATTTTTTCCTCCACTTAAAGCTGTAATTACAATTCTGGGTGACCTGGGTGTTATTATTATTGTATGAATGGGGTTTGTTTTACACCAGCCATATCACTTTGCAGGTTGTAAGGTTGCTGATTAAAAGTGTAAAAAATAATGTTTTTGCTTTTCGCTTGAAATGTATGCCATTAACAAATCTGACAAACTTACATCATAAGGAAGATGTTACCTTCTTATCTCAACACATTCATGTAAAAAAGTTAAACCACAGACAAGCACTTCAAAGATGTGTTGTCCCTAGCTCTGAAGGAATAAAACTATCTTAAAATTCACTGAATGTTATGTAATGCTTAATCTTCAAATAAACAAAACTTACAAAAAATGTCCATTCAAATCCAAAGACTGCTATTAATGAGGTTATGTTGCCCGCCAGCAGGAAAAATGTCACCAACAATGTCAACACAAGAACGAAAATCATGATTCTGAAATGCCAGCTAAGGGGAAGATTCAGCAAGCCTCCTTCTTCCCTCCCTGCACTCACGAGAGCCACCAGTGTCGCTGTGGTCATCACCTAAGAAATACGTGGATTTCAACAGCATTTATTTTTTTCATTTTGAATGATGGGTTTATTGAAGAACATACTGCATGGATATGAAAATATAATTTAAAAAGAACTGCAAATAAAAACTTATGCGATAGCAGGACATGAGAAGTATGAGAGAGAAAGCCAGAGATATGCCAGCAGGAAGAAAAAAAAATGGAAAGGGAAAGAAAATGTGACAAAAAAACAAAAACAGAAAGAGCGAAGAAAGAGTAATGGGTGGAAGAAGAAAGAGGCAAGAAGAGAAATGGCAGATTGAAAAAGGTAAAGGTAAGAAAATTAGTTGATGCCTGTGGATTTATTTTTGATTATTAGAATGAGATTTGATTTACTGCGTTGTCCACTGTACTCATGATATTTTATCTCACAATTTTGTTCCACAAAAGTCAAATGGTACATGTAACTTTCATGGTCTGTTTAAAATGATGGATGAAGTCTGTAATTGTGATTTAAGCAGGCGAAATGAAGTACCTTATTACAGCAAAAAAAAAAAGCTAAAGTTCACCATTGTTGAAAGAGACATTGTCATTGCCACTTCAACTGAACAATTCTATATATCTAATATGCTGATCTCATATGAAATCTCAACAATGAGTTTGTGAGCATAACACTATTCAGCAAAGTTTCAAAATACATTCTGAATGAGTTGCAACCACCTTGAATATTGAATAGCAACCAGAAGGAAAAGACTGCCAATGGTGTTTTCATCTTCTTCAATGCAGAAAATAAATCCTGTTTAGAGTAGCAGCACGAAATAAGAACAATTTTAATTACAGTCATTATTCACTTTCTAGAAAAAAAGAAAAAAAAAAAAGAAAAATCAGGCTGTAAGCAATCCAAGGAATTGTTACAACTTAATCATTTATGTCTGTTAAATTTGAAACATGGGAAATATTATTGGCTATCACCTTTTTTGTAAAGTCAATGCATCAGGTCTATGTGAATTTTGCAAAGAGAATCAAATTTTTGCATCATAAATATTGGAAGTCATATTGAGGGTCTTGTACATTAATATTCCAATAAATGTTTATCATATTTGTTTTACTGAAAAGATGCATTTTACCTTTGCGTTTAGACTTTACAGACACCTTGCAAAATTTGATAGGGCTTATCCTTTGCAAGATGTAAAACATTAATTTCATTGGAATATTAGTATACGAGATCTTCAATATAAATTTGATGCCCTTTGCAAGATTCACATAAACCTGATGCATTAACTCCACAACAGATAGCCAATAATAATTCCATGTGTCCAGACTTTACGGACAGCCCGTAGACAGGTAAAAGTTTGCTGATGATACACACACTTGAAACTAAATCTGAAATCCATCACTGACATATGAGATCTTTCAAGTGGTTCGTAAAAAATAAAAGTTGACAATTTTATCTGTTTGAAGAATTATCACTCAAACCATGGTAAACTCCTCAACCCACAAATCACCAAATGACAGGTAAATCTTTGAAATGTTTCATATCTGGAACACTCCACCATTGTTGGGTTAGTCTGTTTGACTAAAAAGCTGGCTGAAAGGCAAAACATTTAAGCTAATCAATAATTACTCTCATATCTGTTCTTTCAGTCAATTGACATCATTTTCTTGGTGCTATGCATCTCATAGACCACTGAATGGAAAAGAATTTATAGCATCTCTTATTTATTTGCTCTCTAAACCCAGGTTATTTATGACCATGGGCATGTGACAGCATAATTCTATTTAGTAACAAAATCATTTTTCAACATATTTAGACTCGAGTCATAAAAGTATTCCAAACAATCCATGGATCCAATAAAATAAAGCTTTACTATCTAGAATAAGAATGATAATGCACAATATAATCAGCACATCCAAGCCAACTTGCTTAAAATGTTTACTTGACAGAGTGCTAATAATCAAACTAGCTAGATCTATCTGAAAATATATTATTAAAATGCATTATAAAGAATGGAAAAAAAAAATCAATTAAGTTAAACGGAACAGTCATAGGCTAATGAATCTGTGTGTGGTAAAATATTGCTAGAATATTCCTGATATAATGCCTCATAATCTACTCACCAACTGCAGAAACTGAAGAAATCCGGGGCAAGTAGCAAGATAGCCTAGGTCCCAAATTATAATAACTCGTTGTTCAACCTTTCCGTCAGAACTATTTGATGGATTTTTGTCCCTTTCACCTGTCTGTGACAGATCATTTCTGGTGCTGGGACCAGCGGGATCTTCCACGGTACCTCTTCTTCGGTTAGACGAAGACGATGACCTGCGGGTAGGACGCACTGGTTTGCTTTTCTCTTCATTCACATTTGGAGGTCCATCATAAAACGGATTAGTGATGCTCGTACAAGAAGAGCTCTGGGATTGTGAAGGTGAGCTGTAGCGCGACAACTCCTCACTGACTGTATTGTCATTATCGATGTCTGCTTCGACGGTTTCCTTAGAGACACTTTCCTCCTCCATTCCTATAATGTCTAGTGCCAGCTGATTGCTGGACATCATAACATTTTCAGCCCTGATATTCGTAGAGAAACATTATTCCAAATGTACTATTTCAGCCCTTATTTGTTATTCCCGGAATAAGAAGGTAAGAAACCAGTCTCTCGAATCTAATCTAATCCTAGCAGTAGGGACTTGTTTATCGATTTACAATGACCCGGAAATAAAACTGTGATAAAAATCTTCTTAACATCGCTTACACTATTTATAACAATTATACAATGTGTTTATGGAAAAGAATTATGAAATTAATGTAATTTATATAGCATGCAGTATTTTTAATACATTTTTTAAATATATTTGATTCAATATTTTTACACTTTGATATTATATGGGCATTTACAACATTTCTAATGTTTTTTACAGCTGTTTGTTCACGTGATACAACAAAATGGTGGAAAAACAATGGGCCGAGTGCACTAGGATCTACTTCTAGTGTAGTTTGTTTGAGACGCCGGCTCGATATTCATGTCGTAAAATTGTTGAAACTGTTTGAGAAAGGAACTGCTGCTGCCCAGTTGCGAGGCAGACCAGTTTTAGTCTGAAGCAATGGCAGATAAAGAATATGCCCCACTCACTGCTGCGTGCGTGCGAGCTCTTGTGGATAAACTGTACGAGAAGCGAAAAAGCGCAGCATTGGAAATAGAAAGGTAGATCTCGTCTGTGTAGACCTAGATTCTATACTAATACAGACTAGATCAGAGCCAGGTTGAGATAATCGAAGTGCAGTTTGCGAGAGCAGTTAGAATGAGCGAACGCATCCCAATTTTTAAACAAAGTGCCTATAAGTATAGGGACCCGAAGTAGCTATAGGCTTCCCATAGGGTAGTACCGCAGTGTTGCGGTCCTTCTGGCGACCTGGCACATATTGATTACTGTAAAATGAACTAGACCAACCCCTGGCCCTAACCTGCTGGGACCCTTGGCTGTGCATACTGCCGAGGCAATAATTGCAGTATCGATGTAGGCACTGGCTCATTTTACATTACAGTAATCGATATGTGCCAGGTCGCTGGAGGGACGGCAACACTGCGGCATTACACCCCATAGAATATTTTTGCCATATGGGCCTGAATACCCTAACGGACCCGGGGCTTATATAATAGTTTTGCCCCATGGCCCCGGGCGATTTTTTTTTTTTTTTTTTTAAGATGACTCAGATATAGATATGTAATTTAATACAGTGTAATTGATAGACTTCTAATGAGGTAATACCCTTTCGTGTATACATTAATCAGCGGCAGTCTTCGTGCATATGTTCAACTTCCTGTGCACTGTGGCGGCTTGGTGCGTTTACATTTTTCTGACCTCTGGTCAGGTGAAGTTCAGTGGTTGCAGAGAAACAACCACAGTCAATTTCTCTTTCAAGCAAAGTGCCCCATTTGTTAAATTTAAATGAAGAATAAATGATTTATCTAGTATATTTGCCATCATTATCAATGATCTATTTTAATACTCAATGCGATGTAAAAAGAAGCAGAAATTGAGAGACTGCCAGTGACAGAGAGAAAAGAGAGACAGAAACAAAAGGAAAAAAAGGAAGATATTAAATATTATAAGCTTTTGAAGTGTAAAATAGTAAGAATAAACAACTTTCATTTTTATCTAATAAATATCTGCTTGACTATGCTTTTTCACTCAAGACATTTGACTTAGATCTACAGCATGATCGAAAGCTAAACCGCATTGATCTGGGTCTAGATCTAGACTAGATCGCATCTCAGTTCAAGATAGATCTTATGTACATGCAAGATTTATTGGTGTTTTGCCGTCATCCAAATATAGATTTAATCCAGTATCAATGCCTGATTCCTAATTACACACTGGGTCATTTACATAGACTCTAGCAAACGAGTTCAAAAGCGAGTGAACGAGACAGGGAGAGCGCAATGGCGATCGACGAGGCAGAAGAAACGATCTCTTGCTGCTGACCAAAGCGCCATACAATAGATTTCTACACTGTATAGCTGCCTCAAAACACGCATTAACACACCCTAGGTATCACAGAACTCTTATTCGATTCGTCAATGAGGTTACCCTTCTATTATTAGATCACGAACGTAATTTCATTGACCAACGACAGCCCACCAAAAAAGGGGTGTTTCCTCTGTCGGTTTGAATGATACCAGCGCTGTGGCTGAGTGTCGGTTTCTGTCGCTCTAAACCTTAGGCGGTGATCTCGGGCGTGTCGGTTTCTGTCGGTTTAAACACGAAAGTTAAGAAAGCATTTAATATAGTTCTATTAGATCTATTATCCCTGCACCAAGACGACCCGTGTCCTGTCAGTAAAACAGTACTAAAGGGACACTCTGTCGGCATAGGAAGCCGATAGATCTACCTAGTACTAGATCCATTACTTGAGTCTGGGTAGCAAGCCAATATATTTAGAAAACTTGTCCCAATAGCAAGTCAATAATTAGAAAACGCATGACCAGATAGTAAGCAAGGGTCCGGACAGCAAATGGACACTAAACAGAACCGGGCAAGGTAACACTAAAACGTCGGATCCATATAGCTAAAATATTCTATGGGGACTCTGGTCCGTTCTAAAAATAGCCCCGAGTCCGTGGTCCGGGTCCACAGGGGTGTTCTAAAAATAGCCCAGGTCTGTATAGCAAAAATATTCAATGGGGACCTGGGTCCATTCTAAAAATATTCCCGTGTCTGGGTCCACCCCCCTCGTGGACCTGGACCATAGATCTGGGGCTATTTTTAGAACAGACCCTGGTCCCCATAGAATATTTTTGCTCTACATGGACCCAGACAATTTTTTTTTTTTAAAGATGACTCAGATATAGATATGTAACTTAATACAGTGTAATTGATAGATTTCTAATGAGGCAATACTCTTTCGTGTATACATTAATCAGCGGCAGTCTTCGTGCATATGTTCAACTTCCTGTGCACTGTGGCGGCTTGATGTGTTTACATTTTTCTGACCTCTGGTCAGGTGAAGTTCATTGGTTGCAGAGAAACAACCACAGTCAATTTCATTTTCAAGCAAAGTGCCCCATTTGTTAAATTTAAGTGAAGAATAAATGATTTATCTACTATATTTGCCATTATTATCAATGATCTATTTTAATACTCAATGCGATGTAAAAAGAAGCAGAAATAGAGAGACTGAGAGAGAGAGAGAAAGGTGAGACACACACACACACAAAAAGGAGGATATTAAATATTATAACCTTTTGAAGAGTAAAATAGGAATAAACAACTTTCCATTTTTATCTAATGAATATCTGCTTGACTATGCTTTCTTACTCAAAGTATTTGACTTAGATCTAGATCTACAGCATGATCGAAAGCTAAACCGCATTGATCTGAGTCTAGATCTAGGCTAGATCGCATCTCAGTTCACGATAGATCTCATGTACATGCAAGATTTGTTGGTGTTTTGCCTGTCATCCAAATCTAAATCTAGTCCAGTATCAATGCCTGATTCCTAATTACACACTGGATCATTTTCATAGACTCAAGCAAATGAGTTTAAAAGCGAGTAAACGAGACAGGGAGAGCGCAATGGCGATCGATGAGGCAAAAGAAACAATCTCTTGCCGTTGACCAAAGTGCCGTACAACATGCTCTGTAGCTGCCTCAAAACACGCGCTAACATACCCTAGGTATCACAGAATTCTCATTTGATTCGTCAGTGAGGTTCCCCTTCTATTATTAGATCAAGAACGTCATTTTATCAGCCCACCAAAAAAGGGGTGTTTCCTCAGTCGGTTTCTGTCGGTCTGAATGGTAACAGCACTGTGAGCTGAGTGTCAGTTTCTGTCGCTCTTAAACCTTAGGCGGCAATCTCGGGCATGTCGGTTTCTCTCGGTTTAAACACGAAAGTTAAGCAAGCATTTAATCTAGTTCTATTAAATTTATTATTCCTGCACCAAGACAACCCAGAGGGGGGGGGGGGGTGTTCTCAAAATAGCCCCAGGTCTGTATAGCAAAAATGTTCTATGGGGACCTGTGTCCGTTCTAAAAATAGCCTTGGGTCCGTATAGCAAAAATATTCTATGGGGACCCGGGTCCCAATAGCAATGGCCATTTTTAAAACGGAGTGCCTATTTGCAGTAATACTGCGATAGGAAATACGCCACGGAGCTCCTATTTGCAGTACTAAGCAAGGGGAAGTCATTCCTTATTTGCAGTACCACTGCATTTTCTGTAACTTTTACAAGATTAAAGTGTTAGATTTATTATCTCAGAAATTATGCTATTCAATAGATTTTAAAAAAATGATAATGACAATAAATAATTTTTAAAAGGGACTGACTTTAATCCCCGATCGGGGTTAAAATCCAGAATTTTGTTGTTCGCACTGACTGTTGTACCTTTTTCCGAGAGCATTCTGACGCGTTACCTGTAGAACTACATAATATGTCAATATTGATGCACATTGGACTAAAAGGTGGATCATTGATGTGGGGGAAAAAAAAACAACACCAAAAAAGTAAGGTCACTGACAAGCTTTGTCGTTGGTGCCTTTAGTACTATAACAATTAAATTTTCACAGCTGACCATTGTCCTCCGTGGCCGAATGGTCAAGTGACCGTCGTGGCGATCTTGTGATCACTCGAGAGTACGAGGTTCGGATCTCAGAAGTTCCCTAGTTGTTTTTTGTTTTGTTCTTTTACATTTTTATATTATGTATTTGTGTATTTGACACTATTTTTGTCACATTTCTGTACATGTTTTTAGGGGGTAGTTTAAGGAGATGTTTTCAGCCTGCTAGATCAAGCCAGATTCTAGATCTAGAATGTTAATACCATAGATGTGTTATGAGAAGAGAACGGAAGGCCAATCTCCAATCTACAGTAGTTGATCTATCAGCCTAAAGTACCATCTCGAAAAATTATTTTCTGAATAAAATGAAATTTCAGTGTGACCTATATATCTTAACTCATTCAATGCTGAAGCAATGGAGGGAAGCCGCAGTGTGCACTGAGTCATATCAGGTCAAACAAAATGTTAAGTGTAGGTAGTTTCATGAAAAATATCACAAATAAATAATGATTCTTGGAGCAAAGTTTCTTGTGCGCAATATAGTATGCATGTTCAATTTTGTTATTTTGTAAAGAGAACTTTTGTTAGTAGTGAATGAAAAGTAGGTAGTTTCAAGAGACAACTAGTAAAACTGCATGGGGAAAAACAGAATCTAAGAATTCTTGTCCATAGCATTGAATGAGTGAGTTTAACCCCAACTCATGTTGATGTGGGATTGAATATCATCATGGATTAGTAGATCTAGATGGTAATTACTAATAAAGCTGGCCATTATTTTGCATAATGGTTTGAAATTTAGACAGTGCATTCACTGAAACAGCAATGTGTGGGATTGATGGAAATAATGTTGATGATTGTACTTTGTACATTTTTGTATGTAAATTTAATTCGTGTCTGTCTTTAGAATTATTAAGGAATTGCAAGCTGCCAATCAGCTGGATCAAATCAAGAAACTGTTGAGGGTCTTAGAAGAATTCGCCATGTCACAGAATCCAAATACCCGGAAAGGTGGACTGATAGGTCTAGCAGCTGTTGCTATAGGATTAGGAAAGGTAATGAAAAAAAAAGCCTGGCATTGCTTCAGATTGTTACGTAGATGATAACATTTCCTGAACTCATTACCATTCATGTCTCAAAGTAATTTTCTCATTTGATAGTCACATTTTGAAATTGTGATGTCCCATTTTGAGTGATTTATTAAAGTGGCAACAAAATTTAAATGTTATAATAATTAAACATCTGGCTGCAAAATGAAAATATTATAATTGGACATGAGAAATTTTTGTATTAATGTTTGTGAATTAGAGTTTTTAATGTTTTTCTTTTTTTTGTCAGATGAATCAGTTATCTTAATACTCTTGGCATAGGAATTGTGAAAGAAAAATTTTTAAAAATATGACATTATCTTGACACTTCAGTATTAGACATAAAATAAATTCTAAACAATTGCTCTTCAAAAGGTCAGATTTTATTTGTTGTTTTTTTGCATGCTTAAAAACACTCCTCTTATCACAAAAAAATTGCAGTTCCAACTATCTCTTATTTATCAGGAATCGTCCAATTATATTAGCAGTTTAGTGCAACCAGTTGTCATGTGTTTCCATGATGGTGATAGCCGTGTCCAGTACTATGCATGTGAAGCTCTATACAATATTGTGAAGGTTGCACGTGGAGCAGTACTCCCACACTTCAATGATGTCTTTGATGGTCTCAGCAAGGTATGGAAATAGTTTTAAGCAAAATTTCATATTCTTCTATAGTTAGACAGTGAGTCATGTAGCATATCCAAATAATTGTCTTACCATCTTCTAATTTTCTAGTTTGCTCTGGAATATTCCTGAATAACTAAACAGGTAGCAGAATTACAGTTCAACCATAAGCCTTTGTCAGAGAAGCAATATAATGATTTGGGTTCATTCAGGATAATATTATCATGCTATTCATATATTTTAAGTGGGTTGTGTGATACAGAATGATAGTATTGGTGCTCAAAAAAGAAGATATTATACTGTGTGTTTATAGTCATAAGTTAGTTGTGAAAGTCTGCACGAAAATTGTATATATATCTATGAATTATACAGGACAACCCCTGTATGGGATCAGGGAAAATTTTTTTGTCGTGAAGTGATGTTTTTTTAAGTGCCAGTTAAAGAAATATTTGCTTGAAAGAAAAAGGTATTTGAGACATGTATGATTTCTTGTTAATTAGAATAAATAATGTATTAGTTGTCTAAAGTTATGTAGATTCATAATTATTGATTTCTTATGGATTGATCATTTTCACAGCTCACTGCTCATCCTGATCAGAATGTGAAGAATGGAGCTGAATTATTAGACAGACTTATCAAGGTAACATACTCATTGAAAATAAACCAGACTGTTGTATTTTATTCAATAAAAAAAAATGGCTTTTCTCACCTTGCACTAATACTGGTAACAAGCACTAAATTAATACATGTAGAGGCAACCCCAGCTCCAACTGAGTTTGGCCAACTACAGTTTTTGTATTTTGAAATGCTGGAAAATGAAACTTCAAAATATCTATTGTGGTATTGTCCACATGACTGTTCTCATACTTGTTGAGTGCGTGATTGTCTCAGGCATATCTGCAACTGAAAGAAAGGTTTTAAAAAATTAGTTACCCTTAGAAGTGTCACAGGGCTGATTCAATCAAAGACTTGCCATTCATTCTTTGCACTGGAATTTTCTTTCAAACAGGAGTGTTTGTAATACCAAGGTGCTCATGTCATATCCCTTTGAAGCATAAACTGTCATTTCTTTGCCTGCATCATATCACCATAAAATTTCCTGACATTTTTCTGGTTTGTATTTAGGGTTAACAATACTAAGGGTTTTTCTAGCTTTTTTGAGGTAGTGAGATGTTTGATCACTATCAGAATGGTTAAACCTTTGTTCCATTTTCCCCAGGATATTGTGACAGAGAGCTCTTCCTTTGATTTAGTGGCCTTCATTCCTCTCCTGAGAGAGAGAATCTACACCAGAAATCCATTTGCCAGACAGTTTGTTGTTTCTTGGGTAGGTATGGCACTCTTCAAATAATATAAGAATTAAAGTAAGATAAACTTTATTGTCAATTGGTTATGTCAGTTACAGAGAGAAGGATTGGATAACAAGATGGAATGGGGGGAGGGGGGAGAAGAGTTTGTATTTATGGCGGAAATAATTACCAATCCAGGTATACTGCACTGTTTACAGACGTCGACATAAAAGGAGTATTTCCTTTGTATTGGCATCATCCTTTGTAACTCATACATGGGCTGGAAGAGAAGTAGTACCATACTTTTATACACACTCAGATAATTATTGTCTCAGGGTTCCTTTATATCTGACAAGCTCTGATAATGCAGCCTAACATTAGTCCTTAACATATTGTCATGGTTGCTCCACAATGATCAGCAGTCAGTCTCAGCTATTTTGAGATAATGGACAAAAAGCGTTTTGTGCAAAGGAGGTTTGCAATATAAATAATAATTATGTGGCAGGTGACAGTAAAACATTTCATTTATAACACAACATGACTGAAGCAGTTTACTTGTATGATAGTAATTACAGCTAATATCATAAGTGAAAACCCTAGCAAAAAAAATAATTGCATGGGTAATTATGGAATGATCATAATGACAACTTTTCTACTGAAGAACACATTGTCTATATTTCACAAAGAAGAATAGCTGCTATATGTGTGGACAAATTACAGAAGATTTTTATTTGTCATCTCATATCAAATGTTACCAGTTGATCAAGAGATTGTAGAAGGCTGTTCTAGTTACCTCAACATTTGTCTTCAGATAGAAGTTCTGGATGCTGTCCCAGACATTAACATGTTGGTGCTTCTACCAGAGATATTAGATGGCCTTTTCCAGATTCTTGGTGATAATAGTCATGAAATACGCAGAATGTAAGTATGTATTCAGTTCCTTATTTGGTGTATCCGCTTATATGGATGTTCCTATAGGTGATTTCTCTTTTATTTATAAGTTTAAATTTATAATAATTTTGTAATAATGGATTGGGGACAGTGGCACTTGCTGTTTCATTGTTTGTGTTTGATGTGAGTGACATTTAGAAATATAAATTGTTGGAAGAGCTTCACAAGAGTTTACTGGAAAAAATTCGAAGAGAGTAACAGAGATGGACTCTTCTAATGCAAGTTTTTGTTATATGAGGTATTGGATTGATCATAATATGCTCAATTTGGCCATTCTATCCCAGGTGCCAGGGGGTGTTGGCAGAATTCTTGGAAGGCATCAAAAGATCCAAGAATGGTGTCAACTTCACAGGCATGGCCAACATTCTTATAATTCACAGTCAGAATGCAGGTAAGTTATTTTCAGAGGAAGATGAGGTAAAATAAACTTTATTGGTCTTGAAAAGAAAATTCCTTACACATTTAATGAGACATAACATACATGTAACATACGTTCTAACTCATATGTATATAGAGTTCAATGTCATGAACAGCTTCAGAACAAGGCAGAGTGAAAAAAAAACTGCACAATTTGACTAGCATATCAATGATGGTAGAAATGAATATATTTAATGTTACGGTCTATAGATGTCTTTCAACCTCCTGGTGGAGGTTATCTTGAAATATATTTAATGTCCTCAAATTAGTTCTTATGGCAAAGTAGATAAAAAAGGCTTGCTGTTCTGATAGAATATTCTCATGGCCATGTCAAGGACATGTTGTGGGGGGGGAGTTGAATGTCAAAAAGAGACTTTTTTGAGGAAACTTTATTTTATTGACCACGGAGTAACATGATTAACATTGTGAATGTGAAAATCTCACCAACAGATGAATTGAAGTGAAATAGTTTTTTCATCAATGTAAAGTACATGTATTTCCCTAAAGACTGACAGCAATAACTCTATACTTCAAAAACTTCACATCAGACTTATTCCATCTGGTCACACAACATCTTGTCTGATGATCTAATCATCGCTTGGTTATATGCTTCGTGGGCGATATTCTTGTTGGCAGAATTTCTGTTTACTTTCCTTGTTGATTTGATAGTGAAGTGTAGTTCAATTTTAGACATGCTGTTTCCTGAGTGTGCAAATTGTACAGTGAGTTGTGGAGAAGAGAGTGTCTTTATCTCTTTCACTGTCAGGATCCTTATACATAGACTGCGTCACCTCACCTGTAATCTCAGACTTGTGATATAAGCTTTCTATAGAAATTCGAAACAACCTTACCATAACTGACATTTTGAGATTCTCTATGAGCAGTATTTACAATTATGGGTCATTGTCATTTGAAATCATTTCTTTAAAATTCCAGTCAATATTTAGTGTTAGTTATCTGTATCGATGATCTTGGACACAAACCGTCTACCTCCGCATTTTGTGTTTTTGGACTTAGATGGTTTGTACCCGGGACCATCGATATATATTTGAGAAACAACAATAACAACAAAATTTTTCATGATCTTTCCAATACAGATGATCTGATTCAGTTCACAGCCATCACATGGCTGAGAGAATTCATTGCCCTAGCTGGCCGAGCTATGTTACCTCACATGGCTGGTATCCTCAATGCAGTTCTTCCATGTCTTTCGTATAGCGATGACAGTCGCAAAAAGTCAGTACTGTTAGTCTGCCCTAGTCTCTTTGCAGATGCTGTCAGGTGTTCCTTTCATGTTCAGTGTAAAAAAACTTTTAAGATAGTTGCGTTTTTCCATACTGACAACCTCAAAAGATTCTCTGCATAGTTCTTGCTTGTTTTGTCTTATAGTGCTGACAGTTGCAGAATGTGAGTAATCTCTGTCTTCTCTTGTCTTTCACATTTGCAGTTTAGAACTTTTTCGCATGACATTTGAAAAACATATTATGTACAGATGATTTCTTCCGCAAATGACCTGAAAGGCTATAAGAAAGAATCTGAGAAAAATTTGAAAAATTGTTTTTTTAATGTGGGAGTTATACTTTGGATAAATTTTTTGCTCAAATGAATGTTTAGTGTTGTGCTTAGAAACAACAATGAAATGTTGTCAACTCCAGGCTTCAGTTTGAGTTATTGCATACCATATTTTCAGAATTTAAGCCATACCAATATCGAGGAAACTTGATTGTAGTCTCTTTTCTTCGTCTTTCACTTTGCCAAATGGCAAGTCACATGGAAATATTTTTTCATAATTTGATAGAGTTCGTGAAGCGGCTGAAACATTGAATCATGTCCTACGAAAACTGGTAGAGGCACAAGATGATCAGCCCACACCAACAGCAGAAAACATTAGTTTTGATCATGATCATGACAAACAGAACGGAGATTTCTCAAAGACACCAAGGTAAGTAGAGGCAGTTAGGGACATCTATGTCAAGAGAGTTGATTTAATAAGAGACTGCATTTGATGTAATTTTGAAATAAGTTTTTTTCTTCTTCATCTTAATGACAATTCATCCCATGTTTTTGTTGGCAAACAATAAAAACGTTTATATATATATATATATATATACAGAGAAAAAGACTTGGTCCAATCGTTGAAATATGGTTCCATTTAATATTACCATGGAAAAAAGAGCCAAGCAGGCTTAATAATTTGGTGTTCTTTTGATTTCACAGATTTCCTGATTATTAATTCTTCCATGATTGTTGTTTGTTTATTTTTGTGTATTGAGTTAGTTATCACTTAACACTGTATGTATTGTATTTCAAGGCATTTCTATGAAAATGTTACAAGTTAATGGAAATCAAACCAAAATGAATGTTTATTTTCCAGCTCAATTCAACTAGAAATCCCATCTTTGATTAAAGTTTTACAACGATTGCTGGGCCACGAAACAATACAAGCAAGAGTGGCAGCTCTCAAGTGGTTTAATCTCCTGTTGGTGAAAACTCCCAACAAAGTGAGTGGAATGAGTTAAAATCTATTGAAAGTCTGTGAATCATAAACCTGTATTTATTTGCTTGGTAGCCATTCATCATTTTTATGTAGCGTGAAACAAAATGGTATCTCACCTTGTGAGACATGAATAAACTCAGTTCTCATCTGTATATCGTCCCATTGTTTGTGTTTCTGCATGTATATTTGCCATGATGTGGCATTCCATAAGTAACTGCTCTTGTTCACATTAATGTTCACATTCATACATACCGTCACCAGATTTGGTGGCCTACTTTGTTTTATTCTATTCATTTTTTTGGTAGATTTTATGCCAAATTTTTATATCGTTACTTAACTCTAAAAGTATCAGAAGAAACCATTTTTACATTGATATCATTTTTTGCTCAAGAACTGGCATATTAGGCCTCAGTATCAACATCAGACTAATATCTTGCATTGTGATATGTGGGAAAAGTCATCCATAACTATGCAAAGTTCAAAGAGGGAGCCGTGGGACAGAAAGATCTTTTGACAGCTCTAGAATTATATTTTATTTTTTTGGTATGCCGGTAGACAAGGACTCAAATATATCTTCATATTAGTGATCACTTTTGTTGAGGCAAATTTACTGTCATTAACTTGGTAATTTTTAATTTGTAACTCAGTAGTGATGAATTCCCTTTTCTGTTTTATCCTTATATCTGTATTTTTATTTATCTGTAATAAAACTAATTATATATTTTGTGAATTTATATTAGCTATCAACACCAATAGTGAAATGCTTAAATTATTATATATTATTATTATCCCCATATGTGTTATGCAGACATTCCGATATATCGAGGAATTCTTTGGCCTTCTTCTCACCACATTGGCTGATCCCTCAGATGATGTAAGTATGGAAAATAAGCTGTCTGTTGTTCCAAATAATCAATATAATTACTACAAGATAATAATCTACAGGAGATTGAAAGGTGTAAAGAGAGTTCGTTAAATTTCCCTGATGATATGGCTGATATAAAACACTATTACCATCACATTTCCTTAAGATTTATTCCTTTCTGTCATGTCATGATTTTTTTGTTTGCAAGGAAATCAGTTCTCTTAAACCTTTTCCTTGATAAATGGAGAATTGGGAGTTAGTTAGGAAGTTTGAAAGGACTGGGAAAATTTTGTCATCAACCCTGTAAGTGTTAAGCCTCTGAGATATCCTATACTCACGTCTCTTTGGAAATCAGCAAAACACAGTGGGTCGCCACATGCTAGTTAGCAAATGTCACTGTGACCCCTCTTGCCATGGGGCAGAGTTTGTAATAGTTCAATAGCAAACATTTATTTAGATCTCGTGAGTTTCACTTTTGGTGGCAGGCATTCAAAGGGGTAGGATGTATATTAGAGGTACTGTACAAAAATAAAATGCTTCTGCAAATATTGCTTTGAGATTTTTTCTTGAATGAAAGTAAAAGAGCCTTAGATGGAATAGCAGTAACGGTAATGGTGACCATAATGGACCATAATGATATTGATGTCACAATGTAGGGAACCTCACATAGTCATAGATCCAGCCATGAATTATTGTGCTCATTTTGTTAATCCTTCTGTAGCTTGAATGTTGTCCATGAGAAAAATGGAAGTATTGAATTTGAGAAAAATGGAAGTATTGAATTCTCATGAACTACTGTGAAATTAGTATTATGTTGTATCAATTTAAAATCCCATGAAACAACATCCAAATGTCTCTATAGGTTGTGTGGTGTATGAAGTAGTTTGTGAAATTACCAGATGGCATTATTATGTTTGTTGGGAGCGGTCAGTATTTTACAGTCTATTGTTAGGCTGTTGTTAATCATTGAAGTATTGTGTCAAGAAAAATGAGTTTTGGACACTGTGATCTGTTTGCAAATGTGCATCTATAGTAATAATGTCTTTGCTTTGAAAATGTAGGACTTTGTGTACTAAATATCACAGAATGACTTGTTTAGTTATGACTTATGCCTTCTCCAGGTTGTGTTGTTAGATTTGGAGGTTCTCTCAGAAATCTCATCCAATCCTGCTGGCTTTGGCGCTGCCGGAGGCACAGTGGAAGGTGGGGCAGTGACCCCTTCCTCAGACAGATCGACCAGTGAGCTCAAGTTGAACCCTTACTTCACCAAGCTGATGAATGGTCTCATTGATTGGTTCAAGAAAGAGAAACAACTGCTGGAGGATAGAGGAGCTTTCATAATAAGGTAACAGTTCTTTCAGTATGGCAAATGAAAGGTACAGAGTATTAATCAGTTCACTTCCCAGTTCAGGTGCTTGGAAATGTGTAAGGTGGTCTTATTCTGTTGCCCATAACTGGCACAAGACAGTTTTTTAAATTCCACAAAGTAAACATGCTAATATAGTGGGCGGATAATATCAAAAGTGGATGGGAGTCAGCTTTACTGCGACCCAGACTCAGATCAGAGACCAGCAGATGTGGAAGGAGTTGCCCAAACAAATATCCTCAGTAGTGCTCTGACCCGCAGGGTTACGGGATCTGTGAGCTATGATGATACGTATACTGTGTCAACAGATATCAGGAAAGAGATTAGAATTGATCTGTTTTAAAAATATGAACTAGAAGTTAACAATAATAAAAATTTTACAGAAGTAATGAAATGTAAACAAGAAATTTGGATCAAGTAGAAGAGTATCAGGCAAACTCAGATCACAGAATAATTATTCCTGACAACTTGTGGTCTTGTTTTTCCCAGGCAACTATCCATCTACTTGAGTGCAGAGGCCATCTTCCGCAGTCTGTCTGAGATCTTGATTGAGGAGGAGGATGTGACTTTTGCCTGTACCATGGTTCAAAGTCTCAACACTATCCTGCTGACGTCGACCGAAATCTACGAGCTCAGGTCCCAACTGAAGGAGCTGAGCACAGAAGTAAGTGGCTTGTCTCTTCTGTTCGTTTTAATATCTATTTCTCAAGCTACATGTCTTAGAAAATGGACTGCAAAATCATAGTTTATTTAATCCCGTGCCTCATTAGTAGAATTGCCACTTATTTGAAGTTGTCCAATGATCCACGGGTTATCCTTATTATTTGATGGTTCTGACATTGGTGTATACCAAGCTGATTGTGATAATTTGAAAGAGCTATTCTGTAACCTTGGAAAATGAAGAGGCAAGTCTGGTGAAAAACTTGCTTGTTGTACCTTGCTTTGGAATTCTCTTCCATACAACACACAGTGTAGTGAAATGATACTTATATTAGATCGCCTGAAAGCATGAGCTATCATTTCTTAAACCTGAATATTAATGTAGCCATAGGAGTGTTGAGACAAGTTTTATTGACACTCGAATAGATACTGGTAAACCAGGATCTCCTCTTGACTATTTTGTTGTCTTTCCATTATTAACTCTAGAACTGCGACCCAGCCTAAGGGCTACAATGCCCTGCAACGCGCTATGTCAGCTTGTCAATCTGCATTGCCGGCGCCCGTGTTTATTTTGACTATAAAGACTCCGCCTTGGCTTCAGAGTGACACAATGCAGGCCCAGATTGACCACCATACTGCCCAATGTCTTCCTCTAATCCCTTCCCTAACTCTACCCTTTGTTCACACATATTATTTGAAAGGAGGTGGTGATAGGAGAAGAGGGGTTGTATTCACAAAGACATATGAATTCCATATGGATGTCAAATTTATCACCACTCGTCACCCAGGCTATTTCCATTACAGATTTGTTCATAACCTAATGTAACTGTCCTGATTAAACCACTTTACATTGGGGTGTATTTACGTTTACGTTATAGAATCTCAGTGTAAACTACAAGCTATAATCCCTCTGACCACGTGGACTTAGATCAGACTGGCGACGTTGAGGGAGCAGCCTTGGCTAAAGAAATACATACATGTGATCTAATGACGACATAGAGTGAGAGCACAAGAGAGCTATCTGATACATAAATTAAGGTGATCTGCGGCTGAAAAATATTGATATCAACAATTTTTTTTCAAAATTTTGTTCTTCCGATATTCCGTTCCTATAACC
>JBCEWB010000020.1:1944577-1961630 GCA_039654565.1 Peronia peronii
CGCTGTCCGGGCAAAATTTCCGAATTCCAAATTTCTACCCACAAAATTTCTCAGCAAAATTGGCAGCTTCTAAAAGCTGAGATAATCCTATTTTCTTTGGATTGAAAGGCTTAAAAAAAAACAAACCCCATCAGAATCTCTTTAATCAATTAGCAACACTTACAGCAATAAAATTCCTTCCTACTGTAGATAAGAAAAGGGGATTAGATATCAGGAATACTCCCAAAAATTTATTTATATGTGGATTTTCAAAATTGCTGTGGAATGTTTCTGTCATTTTATCATGTTTGTCAAACTGATGCATGTATCAATATTTTTTATCAGTTGAATAAAACATTCTGTGGAAAATTCAATGTATAAATATTTGAAACTGATATAAAGTTGGCACACTATGGCACCTTTCCTTCAGACTGCACATGAATGGAAAAAAAAAATGGAACAAATTTGTTGGGACTGATTTCACAGGATTAAAACAAAATTAAAAAAGATAATTAAAACTAGACTAATAAATGTTTACATATGGAGTGTTTTGAAATTTGATGTCAAGGTATATTTATATATATCCATGTATTTATCCCAGTGCCTCATGACTTCTGCAGGATCAAGCAGCGGGAGAAATTATTTAGTTACAGGATGAATCCACAAGGGATTGTATTACATGTATTAACAATATATATATAAATATATATATATATATATTATTGTGTATTGTGACTTTATATCATGTAGGATGGATGTATGACCTCACTCACTCAGTACTGATAAGTGCCATTGTCAAATTGCAATGTAATTGTACTTTCTTTGTGTTGTCTTGCTATGTCATGGAATTTTAGACCTTTGAAAGTGAGAATTATAGATCATACTTATATACATGTATTTTCTCATTCAGTGTTATGACTTGAGATCCAAAGTGCAAGCTGTAAAATAGTTCTGGTTCAAACTCTCAGAATTTAGATAATCTGAGAGTTAAACATAATAGCCGATTATTTATTTCCTGGATATAATTCTCTTTAGAATGAAGGATTCAAAAATAGAGAGAATAAATTTGTAGTCTAACATACCAAGGAACTGTTCATACTTCATCTGTAGTATGTATGACCGATATACAATAACAACAAAAAAAAACAACAACAGGACAGAATACAAATTGATGATTTTAAGGAAGAAAGAGGAATTCATAACATGTTATGAATTTAGATATAATTGCATGACCATAAAAGTAACATTTCTATTGTTTGTTAAATGACTGTAATGCGATTTAAGATC
This sequence comes from Peronia peronii, assembly GCA_039654565.1. Classification (NCBI taxonomy): domain Eukaryota; kingdom Metazoa; phylum Mollusca; class Gastropoda; order Systellommatophora; family Onchidiidae; genus Peronia; species Peronia peronii. The sequence goes on from JBCEWB010000020.1 coordinate 1,945,844, forward strand.
TAGAGGTTGATAAAGGAGTTGTAATGGAGAGCGGTGCAGAGGAATTCATTATTTATTACTATTATCGGTCATGCATCAAAAAACTGGTAAGTTTTGACCTGAATTAGACACATAGTTTGGGATTTGAGCCTCAAGTATATCTGATCTTAGTTTTATGAAATAGTATGTTTGTGCTGTGTCAGTGAGCTTTTGCTTTTGAGCACACATATGTCCAGTCATGTATGAGAGTGCTGATGGATATGTTGTGTACACATATATGTGTTCATGTACATGTTTGAGTATGAATCTAGATGTGCAGGTATGATGTACATGTCTTATAGTGACTACCCATGACTGGAGTTACTCAGTTTTAATATTTCACTGCAATGAACTGTATCGTTAATGGCTTGATAAAATGGAGTGATCTGAGGGGCCAGCTCATGTGGATATTTATCCTGTTTCACCAAGACTTATTTCATGACCGGCTCACTTGGTTGGTTTTGTGTTTGCATAATTTGTATTCTCTCTGTCCAAGATATGAAAGACTGCCTTCAACAACGTCTGTATTGTGTGTTAAAATAAGTAAATCAAAACATGACTGAAAATTTTTGACATTCACGAGTGCCAGCGTTGTCACACATCTATCCATTTAAACAGTAATCAGAGACTACAAAATGCATGTGATCGAATGTTTTGTGAAGAAACAGGATGGTCATTGTTCAAGATCATAATAATGTATTCAGAGGTACAGATAAGTGGAAAATGGTGAAAGAATTTTTATTATTGGTGTTCCGGTTTGTAAAGTTGTCTGTCATTGAAGTGCTATATGTATGTATGTATATAGTAATAATAACAAACAGGTATGTGCATTTTGTGAAGATACCATTTTTGCCCAAAAGTGTATGTGTGTGTTCAAACATATATGTCCAGAAAGGGATTCTGACATGCTCATTTCATTAATTTTATGCAAATTGTTGAAATGTTGTGCATGAGCATCTTTCTGAAAGTTAAAAATTAGAAGAAAATAATTTGCTTTGGCAATATGTGAGGGGGGCTATAAGTTATTTCAGTGTAGAAGTAGAGGATATCCTAAGAGTATACAATGATGTGACATTTGAATGCAAGTCTATAATTTGTGATGAACCTTTCTGCGTTGTTCAAAAAAGCTGTAAAGTAAATGTAATTTAGGGGTGTAAAATATGATGTTCTGAAAGAAATAAGAAACATGAATGTTGAATTGCACAGTGTGACATGGTGTTGATAGGTGGTTATTTTGTACAGTGAAAATTCTGTGATGTTAAAATGTTGACTGCTGACTTCTGCTCACTGTTCCAGTCTCCAGCCTCAGATGTTGATAAAATTTTTGTTTTCATAAATAATAGATCTCCAAAACCTACATTGGAAATCAAGCTCAAGTGTTACACACACTCTGCTCATCAGATTTTTGTATTGAACTGGTAGGTGTGTCACTGGCTGATCTGCTCCAAGACATGTACATGTATTGCATTTCTGACAAATGAATGATTTTCCAAATGCCATACTATATAAAAGTAGGACATTTGTCTTGCATTGCCTTTTAGGTCCAAACTGTAATGTCCTTTAATATTATTATGGAAACAGTTGTGCTTTGTATTCTACCAGTTTTCTCTGACACTTCTGGGGGCAACATGCACGTACGTGTCTTTGGTTGGCTTTCATAAATAACCTTTCGTTCATTGTTATGTCTGTCTGTTTGAAACAATAGATGTGTGCCAGAAAAATGAACACCAGTAATGATGTGAAGAAACAAGGTATTGTTTTTAAGTATTCCACTGCTTGAAATGGTAAGACTTTATCGGTGATGTTTGTGCAGGCAATTCTGTTTAGTTTTCTTTTGTTGTTTTTGTAGACACACTGTATAAATAATAAAACAAGACTGTGGATTGATGCATTTTTTGGATGTTCCATTTATTGTTATTGCATTGTGCTGTTTCTTTCCATGTTACTACACCATTGAATTATTTGGAGGTTGTTGTGAAATCTCCTGAGAGGAGAATTGATCTTGTATCGAGAGGAAAGAAAAAACTGTTTCATTTCCATCTCTGGACAAGATTGAACTGTGTGATCTTTCACTTTGTGATGTACCTACAAACATATTAAACAGACAAATCCCTCAGATTGTTGTTTCCATCAATTTATTTATTTATTTTTGTTGTTAATTATTTTCATTTTGTTATTATCAGTTTTACATGTATTATTATTATTGAAATCTGTGATGGACACTGTTGTAGTATTTTTAATTTTTTCTAGTACATATGTCAACTTTCAATCCTAAGACTAAAATAGGATTATGTCGGCTTTTAATATGGGCGTAGGTCACTCAGAGGAAACTTTTGGGTAGGAATGACTGAGTAGTTGGTAATTTTGTCCAGCCAATGGCATCCCCATCTACTTTTCATCCGATTTTTAAGAAAATTAAAAATGGCATTTTTGATTAAGTACATTTAATTGCATGTATTACAACATATGCTGTAGATTACTGAACTATTTTTTGTCATTTTCGTAGACATTGGGGCTTCCCTACCCAAGAAGCCAAGGGACCACTTAGCCATTGAGAAAAGAAAAAAAAGCACGTAAACTGGGTATTTGTTTCCATAAAAATTTTGGTTCCTGTTCCCTTGATCCGTATGAGACACTGCTGATATTGCTCTGACCTCAGTAGCCAGCTTACCCATTGTGTGACCACGCATGGGAAACAGACAGACAGATAGTTAAATCAGACCGTCAGACATACAGACAGAAAGTCTGACAAATACCCAGACAGATAGACAAACAGCTAAACACCCAGACATTTAGACAGATATACAGACAGAAAGTCAGACAAATACCCAGACAGACAGACAGACAAACAGTTAAATACCCAGACAGTGGTCAGATACATAAAGACAGAGAGTCAGACAAACACAGACAGACAGTTAGACAAGCAGACAGTCAGACGTACAGATAGAAAGTCAAATAGACAACCAACCAGAAAGATAATGAGGCAGACACATAAACAGTACGATAGACAGATAGTCAATCAGTAAGACAGTCAGATAGAAAGACAGACAGATAGCCAGACAGGCAGTCAGGCACATGGCAAGGACAAGAAAAGAGAGCTCCAAAAGAATCATTGGTCAGTATACACAAAATACGTTGTTATTCTCATACTATTAAATTTATAGGTCATTGGACATTGAATGGCATGGGATAGACAGCCAAAGTTTAAGGTAGTCACCCCCTCAAAAGGGTCATTTTTGATCATTTTCTAAGAAGCACTTTTTAACTTATTTTATGGATCAAGAATGAGTAGGAGAAATCATGGAAGGTGATTTTTGAAAATTGTATGCAAATGAGGTTTCAAGATGGCCGCCGCAATACAGAATAATGCGTATACATGTATTAATTTTCAAACACTCACCTTCCATTACTAATGCTTAGATTTCAATAAAAATTGGCATGCATTACCTTCAGATATACATCTAAACCTTAAACCTAACTCCAGTTTAATATACTCACAATGAAATATATAAACTGTATTTAAAATTCAGGATCTTATTTAAGTGACGAAATATTTGCCTAATTAGTTTGCATGAATCCAACAGCATAAAAAGTCCAAACATATTTATCTATATAAAAGGTTCAAGGTTTAAAACAACATTTTGACAGTTAGTATGCAAAATTTCAGCTAAATCAAATCAGTCTCAGTGATTTAATGATGCACAAAGATATGCTGCAGCCTTAAATAACATTAATTGAGAAAATTGAGAGAAAAAAAGGATTAAGGGTTTTAGCAACCTCAAATTCCTGTCACATAGTCACACAGGCGCATACAATGAAAGCATCTATAGTGATTTCCCTTGCAACTACTTCCTCTTTTTTTATTTTGTATAGGAAGGAATCTATTCAGATAATAATATAATCGCATTTTATTGTGATTCCTTACTGTTTAGGGGTTGACACAATAAACAGGGGTTTGCCAAGGAATCTTAGCAAAGAGGGTAGTTAATTCAAATGCACTTGTAATAAATAAATATATCACTTTATCTCTTTATGAGTACAGCACAATGTACAGAAATGGATTATCTTTCAAAATCACTATAAAAAAAAAAAAAAATCAATATGAATGTGATAAAAAATTTTCAAAAATTTGAGGGAGTGACTACCTTAAGTTCTAGGACTCAAGACCTCCTGCAGCAGCAACACAGGAGATGGCGCCAACTTTGTCTTTCGGATACATCTTGCTCAACTTGTTTTTCTGACATTTCTGAGGGCTGTGCGCTCGGGGCTAGACCTATAGGATGGGTAAAGGTTGGGGGATGGGTGAGGAGGAAAACAAATTTACGAGGCAAAAAAGAAGTTAAACAATAAACAGTCCCATTGATCTATTGCAACTAGGTGGTATTAATGTTGTAACTTAAGTGTTTCTGGGTATGGGTACTTAAAAAGCTATATCATACTCTAACTCTTACCCGATTCCTAACCTTATATTTAACCCTTCCATAACCCATTTGGCCTTGTATGGAACTTCTTTTTTTTTCTGGAGCCTAGAATCTAGATCTAGAAGATACACGATCTAATCTAATGTCCTGAATCACATCAAAATCAAACGATGCAAATTGATTGGTCGAAACAGAAATGTTGTCACAGTAGAGAACTGAATCAATTTTAACCACTTGGTCGAAATCTAAGGATGGAAAGATCTTGATGGACAAAAGTGACATACTTAACAGGTGGTCAGAATACATTAGAGAATTATACTATGACAGAAGAGGTCCAAGCACCATCCATTGAAATTGATACGGGAAGGCCTACCAATTCTGACCGATGAGGTGGACCATGCAATTCGGAAGATGAAAATAAGGCAAGGCAGCTGGTCCGGATGATTTCCCATTGAACTAATAACAGCTCTAGAATAGGTGGAATTTCGGAAGTAACAAAACTGCTTAACATCATCTATGATACAGGTGAAATACCGGATGATCTTAAAAAATCAGTCTTTATTGCACTGCCAAAAAAGCCTGAACAACAAATTGCGAACAACACAGAACGATTAGTCTCATGACTCATCTGACAAAAGTTCTTCTACGGGTTCTTATGTGCAATATTAGGAACAAGATAATCCCAGATATTTCAGAAACCCAGTTTGGTGTGGTAGCTGACAAAGGCACTCGGAATGCAATTTTTTCATTAAATATGCTCATGGAGAAATCACTGGAAGTGCAGAAGGATTTTTACCTTTGTTTTATTAATTACTTAAAAGCTTTTGATAAAGTAAGACATGACGATCTATTTGACATACTGTCCGATGTGAACAATGATGTCAAAGATCTATGCATCCTCAGAAACCTATACTGGGAACAACTGGCCACGATCAGGATAGAAAATGAACACAGTGAATACAAACCTATTCAAAGAGGAGTGAGGCAAGGCTGTGTAATATCACCAGACCTTTTTAATTTGTACAGTGAAATGATCTTTAGAAACAAATTAATGAACATCAGGGAGTCAACAGGTGGCAGCAACATCAATAACCTGTGCTATGCAGATGACACAGTCCTTATAGCAGACTCTGAACTAAAACTCCAGACCCCTCTGACAACAGCAGCAGTCAGAAGTGAAGAAAACGGCTTACAATTAAATGCAAAGAAGACAGAATGCATGGTCATCTCAAAACAAACGAATATACCCATGTGCAATCCATTCTGCAACGGTGAGAAAATAAAACAAGTGAAAAAATATCTGGGGAACGCTATAACACAGAATGCAAAAAGTGATATAGAAATAAGGAAAAGAACTGCAATGTCCAAGGACACATTTAACAAAATGAAATCCAAATTTAAAAACAGGAATATAACAACTGCCACTAAAATTAACACCCTTAAAGCTTATGTGTGGTCAGTTCTTCTATATGGCTGTGAAAGCTGGACTTTGAACAAAGTGACAGAAAGGAGGCTGGAAGCTGCTAAAAAGTGGCTCCTCAGAAGAATGATGAAAATATCAGGTACAGAGAGAAAAACGAACGAGGAAGTTATGTCAATAGCAGGATATGAAAGATCCCTCATAAAGACCATAAGAAAGAGGCAACTGAAATTCCTCAGACACATCTGCAGGAGGAATGGACTAGAGAAACAGATGATATGTGGAAAGATCCAAAGGAAGAGAAGCAGAGGATGGGACGAATGAAATATATTGACAGCCTTAACAGATATACCACCAAGAATGAAATGAGCTATACCGAGATGATGAGAACTGACAACAGATGGGTCTGGCAAGCCATGGTTGTTGATGTCTGCTCCAAATCTGACACCTAAAGAGAGTGTCATAGTTAAGGTCAAAACACTCTTGACTAGGACAAAAAAAAAGATATGGGGGATATACACAGAGGCCCTCAATAATCCGGAAGCCACTCAGTGAGAGCCCTTATAATGATGGGGGATAGGGAGCAAAATTCCAGAATGAAATACGCCCAGAACTCCAAGACACAGAAATTATGCAGAGAGGATTAGCACATGTACTTAATTAAAAAGGGCTGTTCCGAAATTGAAAGCCGAACAAAAAACTTTTCATGTCAATTCTTCGCTGAAAAATAAAAACTTCAAATGTGTTTTTCTCAAAACCCGGTTTTTTGACACTATTTTGCTATCTACTTTTTTCTTTCGAAACCGATTCTAACCAGATTTGGTATACATCATTTTCACAACAAGACCAAACAAACGTACGTATGTGCGTTCCATTCGGTTGGTAAGTTTGAGAGAAAAACGGATTTTTAGTATGAAAAATACGGCGAAATTTGAATTTTCATTACATGGCATTTTCAAAAATTTTTAGAAAATTTTCTATTGCATGGGAAAGATTGAAAATGTGTACATGTAACTTTTTAGAGATTATGTCAAACAATATGTTCACCGTGTTTTATCACGTTGCATTGAAATTTGGCGGAGGAGATAGATTTTAAAATTTGTCAATTTAGGGACACAAAATCCAAGATGGCAGCGTTGTTAAGGCAACTGTATGAAAAATTCAATTTTTTTTCACTGCTTTCCTCTAATTTGAACATGCTGAATTCGATGGAAAAGGTTAAAATAGTCTATCTTTAGTAATAAAAAAAAATCACCTCCAGAACGTGTGCCCCAACTTCCCCTTCCCCACCCCACCCCCCACCCCCCCTTCCCCTTAAATGGAATGACTTTAAAACAACAGAAGAAATATGGGAAATTTCAAAGCAGCCCCACATAGCAAAAATAATTAAGAAAAGGAGATGGCGCTATATCGGTCACATGTGTAGAAGGGAATACAGCAGAATATCAGAACGAGCACTGAGCTGGGAAATTGAAGGCAGAAGAAAGAGGGGTAGACCAAAAGAGACACTTAAAAGAACAATGATGAGAGAGCCAAAGAAGAGGAAATAAAGAGCATGAGAAAACTGGCTGAGGCTGCACAGAGAAGATCAGAATGGAAGAAGATTGTGACAGCCCTATGCAACATATGAGGGCATGGGAAGGATTTCAGATTTCAGATTTTGAGACGGGCTCACATGCAAGAATTACATAAATACCACAAAGATTACATAAGTACGGCTTCCTTCCTCTAGTAATTTTTCAGATATTGCTTAAGAGAGAGATTTATACTGCTCATATCACATTTCTCCTCAGATTGAGTGACTTTGAAAAAGTCCACTATTAAGAAATTCTATTTCACTTATTCACTGACATCACATTCATAAGGTTTTTCTCCTGAATGGATTTCATTGTGAGTGTAAATGTGAGACTGAAGATCCTCAATCTGAGCTTCTTCAAAAGAGAGCATATCATACTTGTAAGGTTTGCCTTCAGTGTGGTCCTTTTTCGTAAGTTTCTAGATCTCCACCTTCAACAAAATCTACATTATTAACATCATAAATGGAGGGCTTTATATCACAGTGGGCCTCACAGTCATAAGACTCTTCTCCTGAATGGATTTCACTATGAGACTGAGGATCCTCAATCTTGGCTACTTCAAACAGGAGCACATCACATTTGTATGGTTCACCTTCTGTGTGGTCCTTTTTGTCAGTTTCTAGATCTCTACCTTCAACAAAATCTACATCATTAACATCAGAAATGGAGGGCTTTACATCACAGAGAGCTTCACAATCATAAGACTTTTCTCCTGAATGAATTTCATTGTGAGACTGAGGATCCTCAATCTTGGCTGCTTTAAACGGGAACATATCACACTTGTATGGTTCGCCTTCTGTGTGGTCCCTTTTGTCAGTTTCTAGATCTCCACCTTCAACAAAATCTACATCACTAACATCAGAAATGGAGAGTTTCACATCACAGAGGGTTTCTCCTGAGTGGATTTCATTGTGAGACCGGCTAATCTTGGCTACTTCAAAGGGAAGCACATCACACTTGTATGAATCACCTTCTGTGTGATCTTTGTTCTCAGCTTGTAGATTTCCTCTTTCAGCAAACTTTACATCACTAACATCAGTCTGATCTTTTTTGTCAGTTTGTAAATCTCCACTTTGTACACAGTCATTAACATTAGAAATGAAAGACTTCCCTCCTACATGTGTCATTCTGTGATTAGGTACATCTCCATTTTGAGCTAACTGTCCTTCAGAAACATTTGTTCCAGGTTTTTCCTTTGTGTGGATTTCAATGCAAGTTTGTACACCTATATTTTGACCTTGAACAAAGCCACCAACACGAACAAGGTCTCCTGGACAGACTCTTTCGTGCTTTTTCAAACTGCACCTGATATGAAATTCTGAACCACAAACACGACATCTGTACGACTCCTCTCCTGTATGGACTCTCATGTGTAATTGTAGACAATCACTTCGGGAAAATCCTTTGCCACAAAAAGCACACTTGTAAGGTTTCCCTCCTGTGTGGATTCGTTTATGTCTGTATAGGTAGTGGTGTGTAGAAAAGTCTTTACCACAAGTATTACACTTGTAAGGCTTCTCTCTTGTGTGGATTCGTTTATGTTTGTATAAGTCCAGTTTTGTAGAAAAATTTTTACCACAAATATCAAACTTGTAAGGCTTCTCTTCTGTGTGGATTTGTTTGTGTCCGTGTAGGCAGTGGTTTGTAGAAAAGTCTTTACCACAAATATCACACTTGTAAGGCTTCTCTCTTGTGTGGATTCGTTTGTGTCTGTATAGGTTCTGTTTTGTAGAAAAGTCTTTACCACAAATATCACACTTGTAAGGTTTCTCTCCTGTGTGGATTCGTTTGTGTCTGTATAGGTGCTGGTGTGCAGGAAAGTCTTTGCCACAAATATCACACTTGTAAGGCTTCTCTCCTGTGTGGATTCGTTTGTGTTCTTGTAGGTACTGATTTGTAGAAAAGTCTTTGCCACAAACATCACAGTTGTAAGGTTTCTCTCCTGTGTGGATTCGTTTGTGTCCTTGTAGGTGCTGGTTTGTAGAAAGGTCTTTACCACAAATGTCACATTTGTAAGATTTCTTTCCTGTGTGGATTCGTTTGTGTCCATGTAGATACTGGTTTGTAGAAAAGTCTTTGCCACAAATATCACACTTGTAAGGCTTCTCTCCTGTGTGGATTCGTTTGTGATCTTGTAGGCACCGGTTTGTAAAAAAGTCTTTGCCACAAATGTCACACTTGTAAGGCTTCTCTCCTGTGTGGATTCGTTTGTGATCTTGTAGGCACCGGTTTGTAGAAAGGTTTTTGCCACAAATGTCACACTTGTAAGAGTACTCTATTGTGTGGATTCGTTTGTGTTCATTTAGGTACTGGTTTGAAGAAAAGTTTTTACCACAAATATCACACTTGTAAGAGTTCTCTCCTGTGTGGATCCTTCTGTGTCTTTGCAGGACATCTCTTCTGGAAAAGTCTTTGCCACAAATGTCACATTTGTAAGGTCTGTCCTTTGAGTGAACTATTTTATGTCCTTTTAGATGATGTTTTAGAGCAAATCCTTTACCACAAATATCACACCTGTAAGGTTTCTCTTCTGTGTGGATTTTTTTGTGGCTTTGCAGATCTCCACTCTGAGTAAATCTGACACCATAAACATAACACACATAAGGCTTTTCTCCAGTATGAATTCTTTTGTGAAGCTGTAGATTAACATTCTGAGTGAACCCTACACCACAAACATCACATTTATAAGGCTTTTCTGTCAGTTCTCTCCTATTGCTTTGTTCCTCTTGTCTTTGAACAGATACATCATCATAAAGATTACATCCAGCGTGGACTCTTTCATGGCTCTGTAGATTCTCTTTATCAGTAAACTCAATGCCCCAATCGTCACATTTAAGAAATTTTTCTGTGTCCATTCTGTTGGGTCTTACTAATGTCTCAGTAGATAGTGTTTTAGTTGAGAACAAATCTTGTCTGACTAACAATACTGGATCTTCCTTGCTCTGTTGTTTCTTTTCAAGTGTCTTCAATGATATTGTCTTTTAGATTCAGAGAAAATTCAATATCACATGCATTACACTTATAAGGCTTTTATTATATTTCTTTATGTGAGTTTGTAGATGGCTGATCTTCACTATGAACAAATCCTGCTTTAGGAATATCAAACTCACTAGGCTGCTGTCCCATGTGGATCTCTTGGTGTTTGAAGAACTCCATTTTGAGCACTCTAAACCATAAGCCCTATAGCCTAAAGCACATCTGTAAGAAAAGACACTTTTTTCGTGTGGATTCTTTGTGTTCCAGCTGTTTTTGTTGTTGTTGTTGTTGTTGTTTTGAGAAAGCCATAAATCACAACATAACATTTGAAAGTTCTCCCTCCTTTGTGGATTATATAGTACCTTTATAGATGTTTGCTCTGAGCAAATCAAATATCCTCAATGTCAGGCTGATAAGAATTCTCTCTGATGTTTCCAGTATTATTGTGTCCGTATTTGAGATGCTGCAGTAGCTATACTGGTCATGAGAAAGCTGGATAGCACATGCTGCAGGTAAATATATCTGAAAAAGAAAATGAAATTGATATGCAGGTCTACATTTAACTACACATACTGGCCACAGAAAAATATATGTAATTGATTATGTATATTAAAAAACATGAAAATCAAATTTTGTACACACACGTTATATATCTACATGGTGAAAAACAGCAAATGTTACATGCCTCTCCCATTTCTGACTGTGTACATGATTTTGAACCAAAAACTTGCATCAAAATCACTAGTACCATTCGCCCTAGATCTAGGAACATGGTGAATTGGGCTGGTTGTAGATTTAGTTTACTGAACTAATAATCCTAATTTTTTGTTTTTTAATTTTAATGATCACCTTGACAACAGAATATAAAAGAAAATATCTCTCTATGCAGGTCTAGATATTTCAAAGCCTTTGCTTAATAGTCATGATTGGCTGGATGTTTGATGGAATTTCATGGAAACACATTGCAAAATGCTGCACTACAATAACTATTTTCAAATTTTCAGTAATGAATGATTCTTCTAAACCTCACTTAGCATTCCGTTGGTCTTTTTTTATCTCTCTTTCACTGCAGGACTCTGTGATTGCATATGATTGTTTGACATGAAACATCACTTATTTCATAAAAACATGACATTCCCCAAACTGTACTTTAAAACACTTCATACAAAATTTGCCACGAATGCAAAACCTTCTATATTATTGCTATTTTGCAATAATCGCAAAGATCATTCTGGAACAGGGAATGCAACCCTTGGATGGAGTTTCTGTCATAGACATATGATACCGTACAACAATAGTATGTCTTTGGTTCAATTACATTATCATTATTGCCTTCCCTGAAGGAGTTTGGAATGTCGTAGATGTGTAGATATACTTTCTACAGATGTCCGACTTTCTCATTAAACCCTCATCAATTTCATGAATCAGTGTCCTTTTTCAACTTCACAGACAAATCTGTTCTCATAATGCTTTATGTTTAGTCTTGATGAATTCATTACTAGACCTAAATCTAAACTAGATTTATAGTCAATTTCAAGCGCCACATTGAAAGATCTTCATTGTTGTCAGTACAGTATGAAACCGAAGAAAGCTCATTGACTTCTCAATACTGCCTCTCAAAAAACACTGACAAGCACAACTGATCTGGCTGACCGAATGCCTGCAAGTGTAAAAAATTGAAAAGACAAAGACCAGCCCATCCTCTGATACTGTGGATTTGTGCTATAAATAGGTTCAAAACTGTAATAGTCTCACACACCCACATAATAAGTCACATCCTTACATGGTATGTCATACTTGATTGGGGCTATGTGGGCTGGTGAGGTGTGAATTGGGGGGAGGGTAGGTACTTGATTTCTACACGCTTGCATCACAGGTTTACTTTCTCATTGTGTCATAGTACTGGGCAGAACAACACATTATGGATATTTGACACGCTCACGGACGATTTTTATGTCTGAAGAAATTGATCCGGTACTTGAGCTAACTCTTGGTTCTTAATATGAAAGAAAAGTGCGATTGGGGAAACAAAGCCTTTCATTATAGGAGTAGATTTCATATCAGCCTATAATTCTATTTCATACTAAGCACAAACTACATAGCAAAATGACCATTCCAAAAAACTACTTTGTAAGTATAATGCAAGATTCGTTTTAAGCATTTTCATAGAAACTGTTTTAGAGTGTAGAATTCTATTTTTTGAACTGCTCCTACAGAGGTTAAAATGTTGATAAATCGCAGACAAAGTACTTTACTACTGGCCATCACCCTTATGAAACAATTACTGACTGGATGGTAAGGCTTGTATCTGACACAAGGAGTCATGTACATGATAAACTTTCTGATTACATTTTTACAAAAATACTCAATATATTCATAATGTAACAAAAATAATCTTTAATCAGGGACAATGAGCCAGCTTTAACCATTCTTGCCTGCTCAGTTCCTAGAGAAAATACACGTGCCCAACTGACAGTCATTCTAAACGGCAGTTGACAGTGTGATGAGTGTGGGCATTTCAAAAAGACAAGAAATAGGGAATTTCATCGACTTTCATCCACATAGATCATAAATTGCAAATTAGGACAATGACGTGATAATAACTTTAATTCTCGTCCAAATGACATAGCTCGAGATTTAAATTTATCCAGTTGTTTGCATCCGTAGAAGCTTTGAATCATCTCTGAACCATCTGAAGGAATGAGCAGCTTTGGTGTCTCACTTTAGGTTATCTTGTGACAATTCGTGATTACGTATAAAATTTGGCTGCCTTTATTTGCAGTAGCGCTGTAACGCTTCACAGGCATACATACACACACAACGACCTCGCTCCCCCCGCTGACAGTTGTCCAAACTAGACACAAGCCTCTTCATTCTTTGTTTCCCTTTCAGCGGAGCCACCAGATTACATGTGGTTTCAATTCATATGTCTGTTGTGCCCAGCACTACTCTCATTACTTAACCACCCAGCTGTAACACACAAAGGACATGCGGCTCAACTCTGACTTCTAGCTCGAGCGAGTGGGGAGGGATGAGACAATTTCTTGTGTCACTCGTGCACAAAAATATGGCATGCACATTTAGCAAGTTTGATTGACATATCAATATAAGAGAGGTCAAAAGGAATGGATGTTGATGTAGAAGAATCTTTTTACTAACAAATAAAGAGGAAAAAATACATGTACATACATTACTTAGTAAATCATGTCGAGTGATGTCGATATAAATGGTGTAGACTGTATTTTTTTTTTTTTAATAATGAAAAATTTGTGTGTGTATTTGACATAGATAAAGTATTTTTATATAGATCTACATTTTTTGAGAGGTTAGTTGGAGATACTTTTAGATCTAGCATAGCAGCGTAGTCATTAACTGAGAGTGGAGGCTTCCCCTTGCACAGACTATTATCCGCCGCGTATTTCCTACTGTCGTAGTATTGTGGTAGTAGGCATTCCGATAAAATTTTAAAACGATGAGATCTAAAGATGTCATTCAGCTAAATTCCATATAGATGTATATGTAGATCTACTTAGTTTACTTATGGTTATCCGTGTGCACAAGCAGTCAACTGATATCTTGTTGACAAAGCACTGTGATAACCGTGTATAATGCTGTATGTATAGTAGATCTAACTTTCTAGCAGTAGCAGCAGTCACTTATTATTGTATCGTATACTTACTCCTCGGGTAGTTTCGCAGTTTTAAATTAGATCTGGATCTTATTAATCATTTATCACGCAATAAAGTTTCCCTGAATTCCAATAGTAATATGATTTGACAAAACGCCTTTTTCCAAAAAATGCTGTTCCGAGAAAATCGCGATTTAGTTTTGTGATCCCCCAATTTAAAGATACTAGACAGTGAACACAATGCAGTTTTTTTATCATTGAAGTGACCTAACAGTGTAAAGTTGTATATTTAAATTGGTGGTGAAATAATTAAAGTGTGATGAAAAAGGCATTTGTCAAATCAATGTTGGAAAGTAAAATGCCCTTTTTTTTTTCAGAAAAAAACAACAACATAGTATTGCCTAAGAGATAGGCCTAGACGTTTCTGCGATTAGGTTTATTCGGTCAAAACGTCCTTTTTTTTTAACAGAGCGGCCTAATTAATGCTGTTTCTTTGTCATGAGTATATCCACACTATTTTTGTTTGTTGGTTTGTGCATCCTTGATTGGTCACGTTTAATAGGAATTAGGATCGTTGAATAGTCAGTTTCTTGGCGTTGTTGTAGTTAAGGCTCCAATATTCCTCACACACAGCATGACGTCGTCCCTGTCCGATCATTTCCATGCAATGGTTAGGGCAGTTGAAATTTCAAGCACGTGTGTATTGTGTGTTTCATTCTTTCAGCCATGGGCTCTCTTTCCTTGTTAGCTAGAGAGAAAGTTGGCATTGCCAATGGAGTCACAAGTAACGATGGGATTGGAGGCAGAGGTGGGTGGGCGAGCGCATTCAGATACGATGGATTTGCAGACCAACAATATGAAAAGAAAATATTGTATCTGAGTGTTTCAACTTCGGAATGGTGAACACCTGCAAGCAAATTTGAAAATATGTTGCATGCTATGCTGTTCATCCTTCTACTCTTCACTGGAATCTTCTGGTGGGGGAAGATAACTGACAGATCGGGCTGTGAGATGTTTAAACACTCAATGGTGTGATGTACAGGATGACAGCTGGACGACTCCGAACTATCAAATCGTGTCCCAAGGGGTATTGTTTGTTTTTCTTAAGCCTTTCAATCCTTAGAAAGCTGGATTATCTCAGCTTTAGAAGTTGCCAGTTTTTGCTAAGAAATTCTGTGGGTAGAAATTTGGAATTTGGAAATTTTGCCCGGACAGCGACACTCAGTCTATTCTTCCATCGATTTTGAACTGCCAAGGGTTCTTTAACGTGTGTAACGTACATACGGGACGTCCGAAGTATATTCGCCATTATCCGAGAAGGCTAGACGTCGGACTTCCCTATCCAGAAGAAGCCAGGGGACTGTTGAGTCACTGAAAAAATGCAGGTCTTTCGATCTTTTTGTCCTTCCATCGCCCGATGAGAGGACCCGCGAGTCGTGCAGAACCCGCAATCTCACTGACGTGTGTTGTTTTCACCTTCTGAAGCAGACGCCGAACCACAGAGCCACTGCGCCCCCGTCCCAGAGGGTTTGTTTGTTTTTCTTAAGCCTTTCAATCCTAAGAAAGTAGGATTATCTCGGCTTTTAGAAGTTGCCAATTTCTGCTGAGAAATTTTGTGAGTAGAAATTTGGAATTTGGAAATTTTGCTCGGATAGCGGCACGCAGCCTATTCTTTCATCGATTTTTAACTGCCAAGGGTTCTTTAACGTGCGTAACGTACACACGGGACCTCCGAAATATATTCGCC
>JBCEWB010000020.1:1981470-1995627 GCA_039654565.1 Peronia peronii
TAGATAGATAGATAGATAGATAGATAGATAGATAGATAGATAGATAGATAGATAGATAGATAGATAGATAGAAAGAGAGAGGAAATAGCATAGAAAAAGAGAAAGAGAGAAAAAGAGAAAATTGCTAAACCAGGTTGGGGGGAGGGGGGGGGGGCATTAAAATAAGCGAAATAGAAAGAGAAGTAGACGAAGAAGACCGATAGGAGGGAACGGCGATTGGCGTCAGAGAAGAGAAGCAAGATCAACATGCAATTCAGTCATAATGGTTTACACAGTCAAGACTTGGATGACTTAAGCCCCCAGGAAAACTATAGAAAACTACAATACTCTTCTACTAGATAACCTTGGGTTTTCCCTGTCCTCCCCACCCTCCTCTCTCCCCTCCCCCCCCCCCCCCATTCCATCCCTTAAGCCATCATACCACAATGCATAGTCGACCTAGTATGATCCTGGTGTGGGACTATATTCTTTCTGATGGTACAGTATTGTGGATGTTACAGCTCTCTTTTATAGATAACGTTCTGATCAGACTGGATTTGATTTTGAAATCAGCTAATACAGATCAACATTCATTTACTATGGTCGTCTTTGTAATGTGTTTGATGACTTGTAAAAGTCCAGCCTCTCAGTTGTGGATCACACTGTAACTGACCAAATCTATTTGTGAAGATTTAAACCCATTCCATCCTAAGCCTGGTCTTTTTCCGCTATACCCTAGTGCGTTCCCTGCTGTACCAGATAGGAAGAAAGATGTGCAATGGATTCTTCCTTGAACTCTTCGACTATGAGAGCTACAAAAGTTCGAATTTTTAGATTTCAATTGAAACTCTAGATGAAATTTAGTGTTTGGACTGACCATGTAGCCAGATTGAAATCTCATCTTAAAAAAAAAAAGAAAAAAATGAAATATACTGAGATAACTGAATGAAGGAGGTTTGTCGTTAAAAATCTTCAGATATGTTATGGGAATCTGCCCAGTTACCAAAAGTTTTGCCTTCAAAGAGACTGTAAAACATCGGCGTCGTGTCTGCCTCGGGACGCCATTATGGAATTGAAATGATTTGCTATACAGACTTTAGTCACATGGCCATTTTAGACTGATCAAGTAAAACACGACTACTCTGCCCTTTTTGGTGTAGTCTGCCTACGGGGCCAGAATACTCATTTTGTAAATGGAAATGAATCATAAATCATTTGGGTACAACTGGGAATGTTAAGACTTGAGCAGTCGAACGAGGCCGCCGACAGAAGTTCAGAGGAATAATTAGGGAAAAAACGCTGGAAGGTAAAGAGAGGGTAGCTAAGAAAGGGTTAAAGCCTGTGAAAACTGCTTGCCATTGCCTTTCACGAATATGACTGATCGTTCAACAATTTCCTCAAGAAAGAGCTGGGGTTTCCCTAATTTTCATTTTCAATTTAAACACACATATACATAATATTTTGTTCGGCAACTGCTCGTCATTTCCCTTGATGAAAATACACAATACTCTTTTGTGAATGCGACATTAAAGTTTCCTACCTGGCTCAGAATGATTTTTATGTGTGTTTTGTTTTTGTTTTTTAAAGATCGCCGATATTCTGGTGGACGAACGTTTCAGCTGTTGGTGCCTTGTCACACTCTTGTTATAACCACAACAAACAATAATAGCCAGAACCAATCCAGGGAAAACCCAGCATTTCAACTTTGACAGCTCGTGGGACTATAAAAGGGAAGTTTGAGATAGAACTGAAGAGGTCCATAGAGGCAGAGGCTGTGCCAGGGAAAAGACACTGAATATCACATTAATATCTTTCATTACAAAAATAATATTTAACTTTCTTTATATGCTTATCATATGCTGAGGATATTTGACTACAAGAAAAATAATCATAACCACCATCATCATTATCACCCCCCGTCACAACAACAACAACAACAACAACAACAACAACAACAACAACAACAACAACAACAACAACAACAACAACAACAACAGCGGACAAAAACAAAGACCGGAAAAAACAATAACAAAAAGTATATTTTGAACTAAAGCACACTTTAGAATGTGTTTGACGACCTAGTCAAAATGTACATTAGCATTTCTAGAGAATATGCCCGGCCAGTAGAACAAATAATACCACGGTCCACTGTAGGGAAAAATCTGCACAGTGATCTCTCCAATATGACACTTTTAAACATCTTTCAAGAAAACAAGGCATTTTCGCAAATCATAGTCACAATATATATAGCTGTACAGCACATAAATGGCTATGTATTTATATAATGAAAGAGGGCGGAGTATACCAATGTTAAAAAAAATCTTTTAAATAGGCTAACCATCACCTTATGATGTCGGTCAGTACATTCAAACAAGCAATTGATCCACCCACTACTTCGAAAACATAAGCCACTCAGCTATTAGATCAATCAACCAACTAACCAATCAATCAATCAATCACTAATCAAACAGGCATCAATCAGACAGCTCGGACAGTCAAAGGAAATGTAAAAAAGTACCGGCCTCTCAATCCTGTCCACCTGGTAGAGAGGGAAAGTATCTTGGACAAACAGCCGCCGTTGAGCACTGCCCCAGTAGAACTGGACGTCTAGGTGAGCTCTGTGGGTATTTGCCCGTCACGACAAATATTATGACGGTGCGGTTTTCACCGTGTTAAGGACCACACACGCGCACTGTCCCGGCACTCACACTTAACACCCTGCGCCCTACAAAGACGCGTGTTTACCTGCTACCCCCCGCCTGATCATGCCTCAAATGACAGTCCTGTGTTTCACAGAAAACGCGATATTTTCCCATCTCTCCCGTGCACCGTTTTCACTCACTCGCTAAATTTAAAGGAAAATAAGACCACTATTGATGTTATCGAACTCATCCCTTGAAAATAATCCATCTGGGGTCGATGGCTGATGTTTATTGAGTTAGCTTGAAACAGCCGGTAGGGGAGGGCGTGGCGTGCGAATTCTATTTTTGCCCACCTAAGAGGTGAAGAAAATGATGAAATAGTCGAGATCTGGAAGAAGATGAAAGATAAAACGAAGAAAAAAAACGAAATAAGGAAGGTTTAAAATGCCGCATTTTCAAAACGGAGCGAATTTGTTGCGGACTTCGCGGAACAGTGACAGTGACGTCACAATTGTCATTCTTGATTTTTTTAAAGGCCTTTTTCACAACTGAAAGTTTGTGTCAAAGTCGTGCTATTCCTATAGGTTACTGAGTGCAAACCGGCGCTTCCTGATTATTATTTCATTTTCTGTTGATTCTTGTCCAGCCTCTCTAGCACTCTAGTTTAATACAATTATTGTTGTATGCAAATTGCTAGGAAAAAGAAAGATCTACCGGTATTTCCATCTAGAAATGAAACAACGCAAAGGTCAAACAAAAACATATACTTTTGAAAAGAAAATGGAGGTGGGGGTACGGAAACAAGGGACGGCGAGGGGCGAAGGAGAGAACAAACAAAAAAAAAGAAAAGGCGTGGCAACTGTATCTGAACCTCTTTAAAGCTGTGCGAAAGTGTTTTTGAACTGATATATTTCATATCACGAAAAAGAATAGTCATAAATTCTTTTAGCCTTTTTTTTTCTTTATCATTTCAACTGGCAGTTCGTTTGTCATAATAATATTTGGAAATTCTACCCACCTAGTAAACTGACAGCAAATTAACATATTGGCAACCTTATTGTCTTTTTAATCAGTATATATATTTTAAAAAATGCAAAAAAAAAAAATGTTTCAGTACATTATCTTCATTGGTAGAGGTATATTGTTAAGAGACTGCATTAATTTGCCATGCATGAAGACTCTTTTTGCAGTTAGCAAGATTTCCTAAAACACTGGCAATCAAGTTTTTCAAAATCATTATTTACAATTGTAAAAATGTTTCTGGTCATTCTTTTCATCGGTGGATGTTGAAATCAAAGTTCATTCGCCACTAATGAGATCTGAGTTTTCTTTAAAGCCAACAAGATTTTCTAGGAAATTGTCTCAGGTATGTTGACTAATTTCTAAGTTTTGAGGAATAAAACAATCGATTAATTAATCAGGACAGAAAAAAAAAATGTTCCAGAATAAAACAATAGTTCATGTTTCCCATTGTAATTTTCTAGATCAAATAGCAGCTAGCTAAGTGATTTGAATACTAAGCTTGGTTTTATGAACTCAAAAAGCTAGACAGTTTTAATCTTCATGTTTTCATTCTATTTTATCTCTGGAAATTAATGGAAAACAGTCGAAAGACATCGCTGACGATGTATTTTCATGTAAAGTACGGCATACTGGATACTGAGGCCTGACAAAAATGTAAGTTTTCAAACTCAAACAAGACAGAAGTTATCTCCGGTTTGCTTCAACTTAAACACACAGCTTTGACATAAAGAAGTCGTTATTCATGTTATATTCATGTTTCAAATAGACTTTTTGGTCACAGGGCTCTAGAAGTTATCTGTAGCTGGAACAGATTTTCCCTTATAATTTTTCAGACACACACAAGGACCGAATTATTCTAATAAATGCACTACGTACATATAGTCAAAGCCAGACAAACATTTTCAAGAAGAGAATAGTGCTAACTTTCAAGTAAATAGGTTCACAAATAGAATATTTCCTTGAAAAGGGCAGTCCGAGAAAAAGGCATAGGTATTTTTATTATTTTATATATATTTATATGTATATTGTTTTTTCCTTTGCAATTTTTTACCTTCAGTGTAACAAAAGTTGATGCGGCACCTTTGGAACGTCCCAAGCCTTTGTGTATTGGCATCAATAATTGTGATTACCATTTCACAAGTAAAAACTACTTAGATGGCTCAAAGACCTTATGATTTTAAGCAGCTTTGAGCAACACAGCAGAAATTTTCTCTGTATATTTGTATTTAGCCCTCCCTCCCTATCTTCCGGGGTTGGCGCTCCATGCACAGGAAAGGACATTTTCATGGAAAAAAAACCGTTGCTATGAAAAATGTCAAAGATAAGATTATACACTGAGACAGTTGAATTGTTCGAAAACCAGGAATCAGTCTTCCCTCCTCCCCCTCCCCCGCCATCTTTTGTCATTTCCTCTATCCTAAAAACAACAACAACAAACAACATCAACTAACGGAATGTTGGAATAACGAGCAATGAATTTCAAGTTGAATGTAAATCACTTCAGTTCCTCGGTTCAAAGCTTCACCTGAAGGAACTAACATCAAGAAAAACGTGACAGAATGTGGTCTATATTATCCATAAATGAAACTGATCTGCAAGAATTCTGTGATTAAAAGTATCTTTGTGACTGTCAAATTATTTTAGCCAATTCGTGTCATCATTTAAACATTTTATAATTTTCTTGGTGCAAATAGGTCGTCGCTAAGGACTCTGTCAAAACCAAGTGGAGTCCGTTTGGGTGAAAAAGTGCACAGAACATTCCGACGCATTTGTTTTCTGTTTTGTCTAGTTTTAGTCTGTGCTGTGTATATGCGTGTTTGGCCCTACGTATGTGTGTGTGTGTGTGTGTATGTGTATGTGTGTGCATGTTCCGGCCATTTTGGGCATGAATGCGGATACACCAAATTGGTGTTGGGAGAGCGCGATCCGCTCGACACAACATTGTAAGCGTGACCTGCATACAAAGTGGCTGTGCCGCGAACCATTCCTTGGAGTCGCGACGTTTTTGTGGGATATTTGCTTTTCTAAAAAAAAAAATACAGTGTTTTCTGGCTAAACATAACACTGGGAGGCTAAATTTTGTTTCCAGAGGTTACTAAGGACAATGCCCTCATCTTTATATATTTATTTTTTTTTTAAAGAAATCGTTATTTATTTCTGTCTGTGATCCATTACAACTCTTTGAGACTTATTCTGTCTGACTGGTGTTACCCATTTTCAGGACGTATGAGGCAGTGCTGATTCAGACACCCAACTTATTTAATGTATGTGCATTTAAGCATGGCTCCTTGTTCAGTGGAATTAATAAAGCCTATTCTTATCATTAACTCAATATTTAGCAAAGATAAAATATTTAATGGACTCGTTCTGACTCGCCTGCTTGCTATAGAGGCTTGGCGATGTGATAGCGGAAATCCAATTGTAAACAGTGGGACAAAAATATTGCATCTTTTCAATTAAAATGCATGGAAAGTCAGAGATAGTTTCTTCATGTCCCATTTATTACTGTTATTAAATAGTAAGCTGCATATTAATGATAAACATTGTGAAAAAGAAAATGTTGCCTAGACAGCAGTATGTTCCATAAGGTAAAGAAAGAGGAGGTAAACTTCTATTACGGTACAACTCTCAATGTTAAACAATGAGGTGTTCTTCCATGATGAGTTCATTGTTGGTCTACTACAGCGAGCATATAACAATATTCAAGTTGGATTGTTTTTCCTTTGAGTTAAATCACAACAGAGCTATATCAAAAATCTTAGCTTAACAAATTGTGATGTCACTGCGGAACTTAACTTCAGTAACAGATCCTGTCATAATAATGAAACTTTCTTTTCTAGACAGTTGTTGTAGTTTAGGAGCTTCATTCTGTACGTGTCTGAGAAAAATAACTTCAGTGCCTGGGTAGTGCCTTTGATAAACTGAGAAATTAAAACTTTGTATGAGAACAAAATAAAGTATGGCACTATGACACTGTCTTGTTGTTTCTGGTTCTGACATAATAGTGGGAGCTCCTGTCTCTCAAATGGGGCAATTGTAAATTGTATAAGCACGGGAAGATCTGATATGCATGACCATTGACATGCAGTGTGAAAATGAATGTCACATAATATCTTCAGACATTAGCTAAGAAATTACGCATGAAAAGCTCGGTAAGTATGAGTCAAAAGACAATGACACAAGATCCACGAAATGCTTACAAGCATTTAGAAACAAATAGGTCAATATTTGTCCGAGTTCTCATGAATACGAGTAGTTAGTTAAACATTGACAGCCTGGCTTATAATTATGACAGAAACGTCGTTTACAAAAGACACATAACCAAAAGATATTTTTTAAACAAAAAAGTAGATAAATTCTCAGGCAAAAATAACGGGCGGAAAGCAGCAGAGTTTAGAACTGAAGGAAGTTTAAAAATGTTCCTCTATAACAGGCAAACTGACAAATCTCTGTGGCAGCTCAGACAGGGAGTCAGAGAAAAAAAAAGCTATTAGCTCACACTTATTTTATGTTGCGCTTGCAACAATAAATTAATAAATCTGAACACTAATCTCTCAAGGATAAATCTAATCAGCTCTTGTGTTAGAGCTTTTGCCTGCCAGCCATCACTCCGGATATAACGGCATATCTAAACCTGTCAAGCTACATTTCTATCTTATTTCCTATTCCTGACATTTTTATTTTATTTATCTTATTTATTTATTTACTTATTTATTTATTTTATAATTTATATATTTATTTATTTTTTGTGGAAGGCTTTGGGAAACGATATCAATAACAAATAACAAGACACACATAAGATATGCAATTAGTCGCTGTCGTTCTGTCTAACATCTGTGCAATTGGGAAATCTTGACACAAGTTATAGCCTACCTTCTTGTTGAAATGGTCATGGAATTGGCAATGCAGCAACGTTTTTATTTAAGATATTCAACATTTTTATTTAGGACAGTGGTCTACTATGGGAAGTAGGAAATGCATCACATCCTGCTCTCATGGTTGGCCATTAGGACACCACGCAGGTAAGAAACAAAGACAAGGATCAGTAATAAATCATATCTTAAATTCATAATTACTTGGCCTCACCGTATTTTTTTTTTCACAATTCATGAGTACAATTTCCAGTCAATAACAGTGACAAAGAAGCTAATTGCTCACAGAGATCTTCGGCGAGTATAAAAGCAAGAGAAACAATTCATTGAAATTTAATGAAATTTCAGATGCTTTTTCTGTATAACAAGGATTTGGGCTTTGAAATTCAGTGAGTTTTTTTTTGTTTTTTTTGTTTTTCTTTTTGTTTCTTGTTTGTTTTTTGTTTTTTGTTTTTGTTGTTTTTTTGTCTGTTATAATTTGTTGTAAAAATTGTAAATTTGTTGTAGATCCAATAAGTTTTTGATATTCAAACTCAAATAGAACTTCACCCAGCAAGGAACATTTTCGTTGTCTATTTGGGCTTTCAGAACAATGAAAATTTGCCTCACAATCTGCTAATTAATAATTAATTACACATTTTGAATTGTTTACTTCATCATGTTCTTTTTTACTGTTATTGTCCTGTTGTAATTTGACCAATATTTTCCAGCAGCTCAGTTGTCTAAATGGAGGAGTTTATACAGCTGGCCAGATCGAGCTCTAGGCCCACGTAATTGCTCACTTTGAAAGACGTTGGCAGATGATCTGTTAAGACATACAGTCTAGAATAAAGAGTAGTCGCGTCCATTTTGAAAGAACTTATCTCGAAAAGAGAAACGTTTTGTTTCTGAGGCCATAATGCTGTTCTATCTATTCCAGTTTTACATTTAATGATGTTTGGATACTTGTGCCTTACATTTTTAATCTTAATCTCTCACTTATTATTTTTTCTTCGTTTTTCTCATTTGGGCTTTCTCCATCTTGGCTCAAAATGTATGAATGGTGACTTAATCTCTGTTCGTTCTGAGGGCTTTAAATTCTCTTGCTCGGTTTGTCACTTGCGTATTTAACTGAAATGAGGTGTGGAAATGAGAACCACACCAAGTGATCAGACTCAAATTTAGAGACAATTTTTTATTTTTTATTTTGATTTCATCTTCTATTTTTTATTTTGATGAATGTAAACTTTGAATGTGTTACTTAAAATTTATTTCTTTTTACCGGAACAGTGAAAGAAGATAGACTTGAAGCGAACCTACATTCAGTTGTAAATACAACACACACGGACAAGGGAAAAAATAAATAAACTTCCTGCCTTCAGCATTTATATTTCTCAAAATTGTATGTACAATGTCCTTCCGACGACCGGCTTGGTTTTTTAAAAATTTTCTTCGAAATGTTCATTATGTCAAACTGTTCTATTGTGCACAAGAGTGGACTAAGGCAGATACCCAGATCTACTCAGAAATGTTCAAGGCTTTTGAACGTTGACTGATATGTGTGCAGTGTTTACCAGCACAATACTCATTCTTCTAAGGGACCTGCATATGTGCACTGTTGATTGACATGAACAGTGTTACAAAGTTACACTGCTAATTAAATGCAACACTATGTTTTAGCTCTGGAACGTTCAGCTATTAACAATAATGAAAGATTGACGTATCTCCGTTGTCTTAGAAAAGTGATTGACATTTTACAGATTGAGGATGCTCAATTTTTCCAATATTGTAATCTGTGGATTACAATGCAAGTGCTTTGACTGACAGATTTCATTGCTCCACATGTAAAAATATGATAAAACTTTGGCAAAAATGCTAAAGGATGCCGTAAACTTGTAGCAAAAAAAATTGTCTTACTATGAAATGCTTATAAGGCTATGATATGAAAATCTGACAAAAATTTGGCAACCAAAACATGTCAAACGTGTGCCCTAAAATTACAGCGAAAAATCTTACCGTAAATTATACGGTAAATTAATGGGAAGTTCACAGCAAATAGCTTTGAATTCACAGACAATTTTTACAATTACGCCATGACATAAATGATTTTAATTTACCAGCAGTACATCAGATCCT
The DNA here is from genome assembly GCA_039654565.1 of Peronia peronii. Taxonomy (NCBI): domain Eukaryota; kingdom Metazoa; phylum Mollusca; class Gastropoda; order Systellommatophora; family Onchidiidae; genus Peronia; species Peronia peronii. The sequence goes on from JBCEWB010000020.1 coordinate 1,991,102, forward strand.
GAAAACAAACTATTGACTTAATTATGAAGCAAGGGAAAGGCTAATTTAATCAGGATAATTGTAATCAAGATTGTATATTATAGTGTTTTTTTTTTTATAATACGCATTTGTAAACAAAGATGCACGAACATATATACAAACAAGATGGAATTATAACACCATGGCAACATGAACTCAAACTACAAGAGGAAAAATTAAAAGTAAATAAACAGCTAAATGTCTCTCGGCCACTCAGAATGAGTCGTAAGAGGCTGGACTCCAACAGGGAAATGTGATGAAGGTGATCTGATCTCGATGTCTCTATACTGCAGAAATTGAAAGAACATTCATCTCTGAATAAGGAAATATTGCTGTCATATGCATATTATAAGTATAATTATCTGGATGTTGTGAGGTGACGATGTATATTTACGTGCTACACTGTTCATTTTTGTCGGTCATGACTCCCGATGTCTGAGACCCATCTTTCTTTTTCCAATCCAAGTGTTTTTCAGGGACTGAACCAATGTGGACTTATATATATATATATATTATAAAAGAAGAAGAAGAAAGAGGAAAAAAAATTATCTTGACTTCAAGGGGATGTGGCGGGGAAGAGAAAGGCGTTCCTCCCCAGCGCCGTTTACCACATGGGCCGGTATTCATACATTCATTCTCGACATATTCATGGCAAATGGAAGGTATTATAGGATGGTCCTTGCTCTTGGTCAAATATGACATTATGAAGTGCAGGCTCAGAAAAAAAGAGATAAGGTGATACGTGTATCATACACTTTTCCCTTGCATATGCTGTTGACTCATATCACACAAATTTAATGTCCTATGCATGTCACTAACTCATGTTACATATTTTCCCCTGCATGAGTCATTGACATATCATGCATTTGCTCCTGCACATGTTACTGGCTCATATTACACAAAATGTCCACAGTATATGTTACTGACATATATCACACAAACGGTCCCCTGCATATGTCACCGACTGACATCACAATGTCATACTTTTCTCCTTGCATATGTCACTGATTCATATCACACACTTTCCCTAGCATTATGTTATTGACTAATATCATCATACATTTTCCTTTGCATTATGTTATTGACTCATACCACATAGTCTTCTCTGCTTGTGCCACAGCTGGCCGGAGTCCCACTATAAGTCTTCTGTCTCTCAGAGGCCCCTGCCTATACCATATACCTTGTGTCTGTCATTGATTCATGTCACACATTGTATGTCCTTCTTGCTGCTGATATCACAAATTGTGGGGCAGTTTTTCTTATTAAACAACGTTTTACTGACCTTGTGTATACAACACTGTTCTACGGCTCGGATGAATAACTTCATACAACATTTAAATCTGAACTACAGAATTTGTAGATTAAAACCCCTGTTCATCAAAACAAACATAGATAGAAAAAAAATATAATCGGTGTTGGCTTATATTGCTAACTGGGTGGGGAATGCGTCTTATTTTGTCAGTTGAGATACTTAAGGCTGTGGCATCAATGATTCCACTGCTTTAAAAAGATAATTAATTGTGGCGAAAAAGAGACAGGTTTAGACGAAATGCTGCTGAGTGCACGAGGAGCAAATATACCTGAACTAAGATGTGTTCTTCGAGTTTTGGAACGCAGTTAATTTATGCAACAAAACACTTAGAATGTGAAATACTAAAAGGCATTTTTTTTCTAAGATCACTGTGGAAAATGTCACACAAATATTGTTCAAAAGAAACTATTTTGCTAAATGCTGTTTTCTAGCTACATCTGATTGAAGTCAATTCTCCTTCATTGTTTCCTCGTTGGCAAATGAAATGTACAAAAATATGTTAGATCTAGACGAAGAAGTGCATTCCCATCCCTGTACCTTTTTTTCCCTTAAGATCAACAGAGGTAGAGTATCACCTAAATAGAATGACAGCAGTTCTAATATGCAATGTTTCCCAATGTGACTCTGTTGTGACAGAAATTATCACAAATGGTGGTAGGCATGCAAATTATATTGAGTTTCACTCTGAAAAATGAATTTCTAACTGTGTGTAGAGTTCCAGTCTTTCTCTCCTGCGTCCCAACATAAAAAAAAAGGAAGAGGAGAAGGAATTAGAATCAAAGAGACCTTGACTGAGAAACCCATAGAAATGCACGTCCAACTAAGATATAATAAAAATAATGTACCGCGGGCTTTACATAATGCTGCTAAATTGCTTATCCCAGCAAACTGAAATGTGAATCTCAATAAAATATTGCCAGACCGTCTCCGTGATTTAGAGGAAACAAGTGATGCTCAGGTGCATAAATGTAACTGCGAAAAAGATGGTTGATCTCTCTGGCCAACCGAGATAGAGGACGTGAAAAATGATGAAACTGACTTACCTTAATTAGTCGAAGATGCCCTGGTTCTCATCACAATAAAATTCCATTTAATAATCATGCCCGTATGTACAGCCAAACCTCCACATGCTTGCAGCTGCACTCCATAATAGCCAACATAAAATAGGAACATCACCAGCACGATATGGCGCCAAAGACGTTGACCTACATTCTGGCGTGCTCTTCAGAAACTTGTGCAATGCATCGAGGCCGCATTTCACACAGTGATGCCTGCACTAGACAGAATCATGCACAACATGGAAAAGTCTGGTAGGAAATGATCGTCTCTATCCCAGTGAAATGTCCACGCTTAAATCAGAGCCCTCAATCTGTTTTTACTGGAGACGGTAGGCCGGCTTGAGCCGGGCCCCCGCCGCCATGTTTTCACACTAAACACAGGCTGGGTTAACGCAATAAGGCACCCAGGGTTTTTTTTCTCTTTCCTTTCATTTTATGCTGCCAAAAGGGTATGGCCCTTTCATATACAGAAAATCGTCATTTATGCAAAGTTTACTTGATGCAAAGTGGTTGAGCAGAGAGTTAGAACGAAGGAGAGAGAAGAAAGAAGAAAAACTCTTATAAATAAAAGAAGCAAAAGGAGAATAAACAGTATGTGTGTTTCGCCTTGAAGTAGAAGGATGAGAGTTTCTAGTGGATTGTTTTTTCTTTCATTACCCTCAGTCTGAAGTCCTTGATACTGTCTTAACTGCGAGCTGAGCTAGCCCGTCAGTACGTGGAAGTAATGGTCCGTAGTAAGGTTACATGTTAAACTAACCTCTGTGCTGATCCCTGCGGACTTGACAACGCACTGCCGGACAAATATTTGTGTATCTCTAGAGAATACCGTGAAGGAAAATATTATCCCTCACTCGAGTAGTTCTCCTCAAGCCCTCGTCAGCTGCGGCCGGCCAATCGAGAAGAAGTGATTTTGATGTCCTCACACAAAGCGGCGGAGTCCGTAAAGAAAGAAGTCTTTGATCTTGTATCGCCAAAGACGCCAGGATTCGTCTGGGTTTCCCCAAGTAATTTTCATTAAGTTTGTGAAAAAAAAACATGATTTTTTTTTTCAAAATCAGACTGCCTAGACATCAACCCATCGGGAGACATAAAGAAAAAAAATGGATAGATTTAATTCTTATGTTTATAATTGGAATCAGTCCAACGTTTTTGTTTTTTTTTTAATGATGGAAAACAATAAATTGCACGAAAGATAAATTCCCAGGCTACAGAACAATAGCAACAATAGCCAAAAAACAATAATAATAATAAAAAAAATTAAATTAGAAGACCGCAGCAAAAATACTACAAACACTGGCCATACATATAACATCAAAGCCTATATGATTATCGCAATTTGGTTCTGGTTTCCAGCCCGTTCCTTGCCTTGTAAATTGGTTTGTAAATTATAGCTTCAGTCTTGCACGATTTAATCCTACTTTATCACGTTCTCCTCTCCCTGACAAGTTATTACACGGTTGGCCTTTCTCTTGAATGAAACCATAGACTTAGCCATGTCATTGGCTGACAAATCCTCCTTCAGCGCCGCTGGGGCCAAATTAGCACCTACAGGCTTGTTTCACGGCCTTGTAAAACACTAAACGATGTGTTTACAACCACTTGAGTTGAAAAACATGATTAGTTATACGACCCTCTTTGCCTGTTTGAAACCTAGCAATGGGCTCCTGGGACCCTCTCAGCACGAAACACGTTATCTGCACTAAGGAGTGAAAATGGAAATTTGTTTCATGCTGGGAGTCAACTTAGATGTACGAGCAGTTAGGGCCTTCACAATATTCATTGATAGGTAACATGCAAGCAGATTGTAAAGCATAATTTGTCCTCTTACGTGATTAAAGGATTCACACGACAAACAATAGGATTGCCATGGCACAAACTAAGATGAATAAGAAATTGAATGATGATGTATCCCTTCTGTCTTTAGTCTAACTGACCGGCGGCTTCGGCAAATTAAAAGTAAAGCATAACGAATACAGAGAGAGGAGGAGATAGATAGATGATAGATAGATAGATGATAGATAGATAGATAGATAGATAGACAGACAGACAGACTGACAGACTGACAGATAGATAAATAGATAGATAGATAGATAGATAGATAGATAGATAGATAGATAGATAGATAGATAGATAGATAG
>JBCEWB010000020.1:2024136-2038672 GCA_039654565.1 Peronia peronii
GATAGATAGATAGATAGATAGATAGATAGATAGATAGATAGATAGATAGATAGATAGATAGACAGATAGATAGATTGGTTGATTGATTGATTAAATGATTGATTGATAGACAGGTTCAATGTTTGGTGTATAAGGAGCAGAAAGATCTTACATTTTCTTCATCAGAATTCCTGTACTCATTAATGAATGTACAATTTCATTGGTTCACTGATTTAAAAAAAAAAAAAAAAAGATTTCACAGGGCTGAGGAGGAAACTGTTTGTGGGTTTGTTTTTTTTTGTGTGTTTGTGTTTACTGTCACACGGGGAAAAGTAACTTCAAAAAAAGTAACTGATTAAATTAATGACATGGAAAATAGCACATGAGAGACACGAGTGTGGAAGTGAAAACAAGAAAATAAAGGTCATCGTTCAACTTGATTTATTAATCTACATTAGTGACGCCTACACTTTCATTTCAGTATTATAAATGAAACTATTCTGTTTTCGAAATGATAACAAGACAGTTTTTTTAAACAATTAAAGTAGTTTCTCCTGGCCCACTGTGTAGGCCTAGGGCAAAGTCTTAGATCTCTCAAAAATAGGTGGTATCATAATATCCCGTCTCAAGTGTAAATGCTCTGTTTACATATAAAACATTTCTCTGACTTTCAGAAAGTGGACCATCTCGTTCTAACCCTTTACCATCGTTAGGACAACAATAGTGTTTATTATGTTTGTCTCTTCATTCACGATAGCTGTCTTTCGCGAATTTATAAGGCTCAGAACACTCGCCTCGTGATATTCTGTTACATCCTGGGGTCTTTTTCTCTCATTTCTTACTTTTTATTTTTCAATGGCGATTTCACATGAGTTGAGCCGTAGGCTTCAGTCCTGTATAGAGTTTTTGGTAATAGCCCAGTCTTCTCATTCATATTTTTTTGTTCTTTACTTCTTTCTTTTTTCTTTGCGAGGATGGGCCCAGTATCAGAGGTATTCATTTCTTTATTCGCACCTGTGTCGTACCTGTGAGATTGTTTACTTACTGCGCGGTTTTCGGGCCCCTGGCTCAGCGCCCTGCCAGTGAAGCTCTGTACTGACCAAGCCAAGCGGAAGTTTTGAGGATAGCTGGATCCGAGCACTGGCTTCCCCACTAGAGAATCCGCCCAGACATCCAGACAAGGTGGACTCTCCTCAGATATTAGATTCAATGTTTCACCCCTTTCAAATTTACTACTTGGCTGCGCATTGGAAACACGATCTCCGAACTGGACTGAGACATTGAGGTATCACCATGTCCTCTCCACTATCCATGAAGTCCTCGGGCAGTTTGAGCGCTGATTTGGAAATATGACCAAGTCTGAGGCTGACCCAGGATAGGTAGACAGGAGATTGAATTAAACATCTCTAGCTAGGGATGTGCATGGCGATCATGTCAAATATTTCCTCAAACTCTATGATGATGCAAATCAGACTTATTCAAACTGTCTCATGACATTCCTGAACATCAGAGTTATCAGAAGTCATTAAAAAAAAAAAAATACGCCAAGAGAACTAAGTGTAAATCCAAAAGAATGTAATGCGTCCCTCAAAATAACTTGTGCCTGGCAAGCTTTTTTGTTTTGTTTTTTAATCAATGTCTCAAACGTAAGGAAAATGACAATATCGTAGACCAGAGACGATGTCATCGGTTGATCGATACAGTTTTGATCTTCATTACTGACATAATTAGAGATCTAGATATTTTCGTTGACGAAACGCCCCCCCCCCCACCCCTCCCATAGTTTAGGGACGCTTCATTTTCCTCACTGATTTGATGAACCGTTCATTGAAGCCTTTGAACGCTGCCGACATATCATATTCGAAGACATTAAATTTGCGTTTTACAGAGAGATACAAAAAAAAAAAAAAGTTCATTCGATGAGAGGTGGCTAATGCTATTCTAACAAATAAACGCTACTCTCTCATTTCAACATTTAAGACTGGCAAGTAGATTTCCTATTTAGACAAACAGAATCACCCTGTCTTGCCTTTTGCTGGGATTTGTGCAATTTGTAACAATTGCACGACAAATAAAGTAAAAGAATTGTTTATTACTCTCTGAGACCCGAGACAATTTTAAAAAGAATGTGATAATATAACTCGAAAGCAATGTTGATTCCAACGACTCTGTGATCAGATTATTATCTGGATTATTACTGGTCACTAGCAAAAATTTGTTCTTTGTGATATTTTCTTGACATAAATTACTCAACGTTTCGTTTACGTTCCGGTCTTATTTAGCTTATCTTTACACTGTATTATATTTTGTCAAACTGGTATACAGGAGGTTAGGAAATAATAAAATTTCTGTATATTTCATTATAGGAACACCTATTACGATGCCACAATATAGTTATTTTAGTAAGTCATGGAAGGCTCACCATTTGCTCCGACAAAAAGCCGAGGGCTAAAAACAAGACTAACGTCACAGTTGCATTCGAGATACATTTTAATGTTCTTCGATACAGTTTTCATGGTGCAAGGCCACACAGCGATCTCCAAAGGGAGGCCGGGTCGAGGACGCCAGGTAAAAGGAAAACAATCGTAGCACAGGCTCCACAACATTATGGATTGTACAGGAATACCATCGACGGCAAAATTATATGGATAAGAATCATAACAATTACATAAAAGTCAGCGGTACACAGTCTGATTTAGATTTCGTTACAGCCCTGGCGAATGGATGGCCTTACGCTTTGTCCATTACCTTCATTACCCTGCACATATTCTTACAAATACGCTTTATATCCATAAAAGGAAATCAACATCAAAACAGTTTCCAGAGTGCCATACTTAAACTGGCATTATCACACCGTTACATTTATTCGCCTGATTAATTGAACCAAATAGATAACAGAACTGAATTTTTCAAAGCCAAGCGCGATAAGCCCAAAATATAACCGGACAGCCTTGATTGAGTAGATGCGAGGAACGTTAGAGAATGATTGGATTGATTAATCAGCTTTAATCACACGTATTTCCTGACTGACGTATGAGAGGGAAGACTTTGGCAGCAGAGGAAACAGTGTTGTTTCATCAAGATCATTTCCTGTATTTCTATATCGTGTCTAAGTTACCAGCGTTAACACCCAGACCAACATGCAGATAAAACAAAATTCCCATGATCAAACATCTGCTTCAGTATGACATTTTCTACCTTCTCAGCTACTTCAAAACAATACTTTTTTTTGTTTTTCGTCTAATTATGTTTTTCTTGTGAATAATGTTGGACAATTTGTTACTTCAGTTTACAAGAACTAAATATATATAAAACTATATATATAAACTATATATATATAAAACTATATATATATAACTATAAAAATAACTATATATATATAACTATATATAACTATATATATATAACTATATATATAACTATATATATAACTATATATATATTACTATATAATATTATATAACTATATATATAACTATATATGTAACTATAAATATAACTATATAACTATATAACTATATATATATATAAAGGCAATCCTCAGATATGAAGGAGAAAAAAAAATCCGGTGATGATAGAAGGATAGATCTGCGTGACGCAGTTTTGTTTCTTTTGGTCTGTCGAAATTCGAGAGGGAACTGAGGGCCACAAATAACAAAGGAGACAAAGCAGAAAAAAAAGTCTAAAATAATCGGGCCGATATAGTTATACTGCCATCACTTGTAGTAAAGACTGCAACCAGGCATGCTCGTTAGGTATCGCTAGTTTCAGTCATGAAAGTTACTTCATCAGCAGGAGAGAGAATCGACAGCCAAATACTTGCTACTATTGCACCAATGCAGAATGTAGATTGCTTCAATCCTTTGCACAGACGATAAAGAGCTATGAATGTAACAACAGTTTTTTAAAAATGTGTTATGTGTGCCTTGTTTACAGATGTGAAGATCACTTCATCAATGCACTTTGTTTAACACAAAGCTCCCCCCCTTTCTCCTTTCTTTTTTTTTTTTAGACCGTTCTTCAACAGAAGTTATGAAATCTTTACTTTATATTGATGTTGCTTCCGGACAATTTGTGATAGTTCTGGTATATTTATTAGCTAAAATCTTGAGATGAACTTTACTGATCCTCAACTCTGAATATATATATTAAAATGGACACACAACATTCTTAAACTGACGTGATGATTAACGGCAGCATTATTTTGTTCCATCTCCCGTGTTTCTGAACAACATTACAAACTTATCGTATAAGAAAATATATTACTAATTTTTAGTTTATTCTAAAACAAGAACATTTTAATCTTGGGATCAACTCGGCATTCACTGTTTACTCTGTAATGATGAGAGAGAGAGAGAGAGAAAGAGAGAGAGAGAGAGAGAGAGAGATCTGATACAACTTACAATCTGAAGTTTGGACACTTTCTAATCTCTCAATGTTTCCGTCAAGTTTTGAAATGATCAAGGCTGTCAACGGTTAGTTAAAGATTCACTATCTTATCGCTCCATTCTAGAGAGCTAGACGTCAGACATTCTCATTAAAGAAGCAGGGGGAGCAATGAATGATTGAAGTGGACATCTGATTAATATATTGTTTTAATCTGTCTTTTATAATCTTCCATTCCAAGTCGAGTGATAGAGCAGGCGAGGTATAGATTTGGCCATTAGATTGGTCCAAAACCGACTACTTATACTGGAGTGCCTTTACAAAGAACACAAAGAGTCGTTAGGTGAAACTGCTATCATACCACTTCAAAACAAAATATCATTCCTTAGGCATGAATATTGCTGTCACTGTAGAAAGAGTGTCATTGCAGCAGTTTCTTTTGACACTGTTATGGTTAGTGTTCGATCACAACATTTTAAAAATTATTAGAAGTATGTTTAAATATAGCCTTTCAGTCCTAAGAAAGTATAGGCTTATCTCGACTTCAATCACATGTCCAGTAAGGTGAGAAGAATTCATATGAGAGAAATTTGGACTTTGGTGTCTCCACCTATTCTTCATCAGTTTTTTAATTGCGAAGGATTCTTTTACATGCGTAAAGCACACACTGGACCTCCGAAAAATATTCACCCTTGTCCTTACCCAAGAAGCCAGGCCACAGTTGAGTCACTGAAACAATGCAGGTTCTAAATGTCTAATCTTTCACATTGTGAATAGGATTCGAATTTCGAATCGGCGAGGTAAGTTTTTTTTTCTTTCGCCCATGGGCAGACGCCTAATCCCTCGACCATGGCGACCTTCCGATCACGACACTGTTTATAACATTATCTTTATCGCGAACGGAATCTTTGTCTCGCATTCTTTTATCCAGCACTGAATTTATCAAGATCGAATTTGGAGTTGATTTTTCACCCAAAAGAAATCAACTATCGCATTAGCAGAGTGGGAAGACGTTCAAAAGAAATCAGATTGGGGAAACTTCCCGTCAGCTCCCAGGAGAACTTGGGCACATCCTGATCTCGTGAAGACAATGGCATGTCAACAAACAGGAGAGCTCATCCCTTCAGGAGAGTCATCTCCCCCCTTTGTTTGTTGTCGCTCTTGATAAGGTCCAGCTTGGTGTGATGACGTTTGCGCACTGTTGAAGCACCTCGGGTGTTTGCCCACCTGTTACTGGTGCGCAAAGGGACTGCTCAATGAAAATACAATCTGTTGTGCATTAAATGACGTCGGTGGTCCAGCTAAAGTCCTCACTGAGATAGAGAACACCCGGGCAGGCGGGTTCCTGATCCGTCTCTCAGGGACGGTTGATGGGATTGTGTTACCAGTAGAACCTTGAATTCATTAAGTAAGTACCGTGCCATCCAATGCCAAAGTTAAAACCTCGAGCAGTACCGGCAAAACCAACACTGACCACCATCAGTCAGCACCGTATTCTCACCACCATAAAGTTTACAGTGCAACTATATTAAAAGACTGGAAAAGTAAGCACACAGGCAAGAATAATAATAAAAGAGGAAGAAGAAGAAGAAGAAGAAGAAGAAAAGAAGAAGAAAGAAAATCATTACAAAGATAATGAGTATGACATCGGGCTCCTTTATCCAAGAGCTATGAACATATTAAACCACTAGAAAGAGCAGGAGCTAATCTTTTTCCATGGCTCCAGTATGAATCGAACCTGCAACACTTTCATCGGGATGCAGACTCCTAACCTCTCGACTACAGCGCACCCCCACTCACCCACTTGCAGATCGAGAGCAGCATTTTATCCTCACCCACTGAGCTCCGGGACTTATCAGCAAGAGGCCAGGTGTCTCTCTTAAAGCTGCAGCGGCACCGGTTATTTGTTCTACTCCGATAATATCTGCTGATGGGAAGGATCTGATTTCCCGTGGCCCTGCGTCCTCTACCAATAAACGCTTGCCCTCACGCAATCAAAGACGTCCACGTTTTCATAACAGAAAAAAATACTTAGCTGTATCTGGCTTTGTAAGAGCTCTTACCACTTGCAGGCTGTTTCCTTGATGTTCTCTCTACTGCATATACAGTCAGTTTATCAACAGTAATAATAAGGGAGACCGTACTTTCCCCCTATCAATGTTTCCTAAAACACTGTCGCTGAACTCTTCTGTCATCATCGGGGCGATTAACATTCAAGTTTTGAAGAAATTATATAATATATTCTGGGGATTGTGAAGATAATAATTTAGTATTGCACACTGCTGAGATGAACTATATGAAGTTCCAAAGAATAAGACTGTTACAGTGTTTCCTCCCAAACGACAGAACCTGCGTGCACGAAATTTGAGATATATCGTCACACTCATATTATGACAATGTTACCTACGTCATCTTTTGGGCAAATTGAGTTCAGGCATAGCTGAATTGATGGGGTCTTTTACTACACTGCTCTTAAACATTCTTTCTAAAGTTGGCTTTCAATCAAAGCTTGCACCTTTTGACACAAAACATGTTTACGATGTTGTATGAGGAAATGACATTATATTTCTCGTTTTTCTCAAAATAGCCGAAAAAAAAAAACTTTAACCAATTATCTTATGACTGTGACGATATGTAATTCTTGGCAAGAACTGCATTGGTGTCGTTAAATTTTTATCATCTCTGCACAGGTCTTGTCTTTGCTTGTTTATGTGTCTAATTTGTGAATTATCCGCCAGTTTATATCTGTGCCCGAGCTCCATTGCAACTTTTGTTAAACATTATTGTAATCTGCTCTTTCTTGTCGCTTTTTGTTATTTCAAGCATTTTCAACCAAAGCTGAAAGAAAAAAGGAAAAAAAAAAAAAGAAGAATTTATCATATGAAATCATTTCGTTCCTCAATTTCAACAAAACTTTCTCGCACTAGATGGCGAGCTGTGTGGCGGGAGAAACTGTAGACAATAATTTATATTTCTCTTGTTGATCCAGTTCTCGGGCTGGCCCGATGTCCGTGTTTCGTTTAGCGGTACCGTCGTGGGCTAGCCTACTTGGTGAGAAAACAAGCCGCCTTCAGCAATGTGTTACGTTTTCAAATGAGCTGTTAAAGGTCTATGGGGGGCTCACTCCCAAAAACCCAAGGTCTGCTCTCCGTCCATTCAGGTGGCAAGGAATGACAACACCGCTGTTTGTTGTCGCAGTTTAACAGCGGGCATTTGTCGCTAAATGAGCCTGGAAATCTATAGATGGGAGCTGGCTGAGGAGAGTGGTAGCGCCTTGGAATAGAGACGAGTTTATAAAACACCGAATGTGAATCGGGGTGTGAGGAAGATTGTTTGAATGTAAGGATCTTTTCGCCTTGCTCTCCGAGGGTGGTCTCACAGCGGTGAAAATGTTGGCCGCGAGAGGTGGCTGTTGTAGGAGGTGTTTGTACAACGCGACCTCTCGCCACCCTCGGCCGGGGAATTAGATACTTTTCTCCGCGGGTTTTGTCCGGGCCTGGAAATGTTAATTTGAGCAAATTCGAGTACTTGAAACACGACTTGGGACCGACTCAAGAGGTATCGGGAATAATACTTTCAATCATTATCCTATTCTAGTGTTTGTTTTGTTTGTTTAATGCAGACCATGGGCTGTTTCATGTTTGCCTTCCCGGCCTTCTGAGATTTGTTTGACGTCAGCAAGATGACAGTCTGTCAGTGGAAGTAGAAAATTAAGGAAATACATGTTCTGTTCCTTCGCTTTTCCCCGTGAGTCCATTTCTTGTTCAGGCTTTCTCCATCTTTGAGTTTGCTTTCTTCCTGTGCGTTCATATCGTTGATTGTCATCAGCTGTTCTCTTTCTCCTTTTATCTTCCACTGCAGAACAGGCAGGTGTCATCTTTTGGCATGATATTTCCTTCTTCTGGAAGGCTGTACCTTCTTGTCACTTTAAGTCTCTGTTACCCCTTTCTCTCTCACAGCAAGAAGTGAATTCATTAACACTTTTAAAACTTTGTCTCAGCCTTTTTTTTTTTTTTTCGCAATTGATCTTATACTGAGTAGCAGAATGCCATTACCTTCAAATTCACATCATTCTTGTATGTGTGTATGTGTCGGGCGGGGGATGGGGTGGGGATGGGAAGGGGAAGGGCTAATATAACGCTGCTGCAGAAGAGAAAATTATGCATCCTGAGGTATCGTACCTTAAAAAGTTAATGTGTAAACGAGATGAATCAATATATACCACGGGGAAAGCCATCATCATCGTCATCATCATCACCACCACCGCCCATGCTATCGTTTTATATTGCGTTTCTTTCTTTTTTTTTTTTTCGAGCCCGCTTGTCACTTCATGAGGTACCATCACCATCATCATCATCATCCTCATTATCCTCATCCCTACCATCATCATCTAATAGAGATGTCTTAATATTTAAGACTGTCAAACCAGCAACCAATTCAATAGACTAAAAGAAACCAACAACTAAAACTCGGTATGTTTAAAATTGAATAAACTGATTGTACTAGCCAAACATTTTTAACCCTTTTGGTTCTTCCTCAGGACAACCATCATCAATCACTACCATTACCGTCATCACCATCCTCACAACCATTATTATCATCAGTGTCTCATCGTCATCTTCATCATCACAACTTCCTCCTTCTCCTTTTCTTTTACTTTCTCCTTCGAATCCTCGTCTTTCTCCGAAGGTTACGCGTAGATTTACGTTTTCTGGAACACACACACACACACACACACACACACACACACACACACACACACATACACACACAAACCATTATAATGACATTTAGTTCACAAATTTCACAGTTTCATTTCTTAAATTGACCACAAACTTGTTCACACAAGCACATACATCTTTATCACGTCCAAACAGAACCAAACACACACACTCACTCACACATACACACACACACACAAACAAACAAACAAACAATACAAACCAGCAAACAGACAAGTCTCGCTTCGTCCCTTGTTTTCTCTCACGACAAAACACTTCTCTGCTATGGATCATCCCGCAACATTTTATGTACGTCCAGTAAAAACAAAATTGATCTTGTGAGAAACAAACAAGAGCAACAGCTTGTTGACATGTCCAAATTCATTGATCACATTTGGCACACGAAAGATCACAAGCGTGTAGCACAGAGATCTCGGTTCCAGTGTGTCCCAGAAATTGACCAAGATGTTTTATTATTATTATTACATGTAACTAGTTCACTTATCTACAGGTGCCACTTTCATGGGATATTTGCAAATCGCATCGAAACAAAATTGGAGACAGCATAATATAATATCTTCAATGTCTTCAAGATCAATGAAATAGCAATATTGCTTTCTTTTTTTTTGTAGTTGTCTCTCTCTTTCTCTCTGTCTCTTTCTCTCACTCTCACTCTCTCTCTGTCTCACTCACTGTATGTGTGTGTTTGTCTGTTTCTGTATGTCTTCTTTTTTTTCTTTTCTTTTTTTTTTTTAAATAGAAAAAGGGGGCCATTAAACCTCATGGTATTATTCAACATTCCTCTTAGACCAAACAGGTTAACTTCGAGTATCGGATTTGATCAGTAGCATATAGTTCTTATTAAATTAGACTGTCTGAATAATGATTTCTTCTTGTTTAATTGCACGCTACGAGAGCCTCGCAAATAATCAAAAGTAAATGATATCAAGAGCATATTTTAACCCCTTCAGTACGAATATCCTTACCAAACAAAATAATATGTGGTATTTTATTGTTCATAATTGTCATCCTATATTTGAAATATCCCCAGGTTTATTGAAAACATGGATAACAGTTGATTATTTCTTCATGACAGACGATGGCTTTTTCTTTCTCCACGCCTAAAAATGAGCCGCCGGATATTCTAGTATTTCTTTATGATCCGTACAGAAAGGGTGAAAGCTCCATATCTTATAATGATTGATTTAATTCAATGACTGAACTAGATAAAGCCCTATCCTTCCAGGATTCGGAATGAAGAACTTGCATTATTCGCCCTCAAAACAGGATCATTGTGATTTTCCGTGGCTAGAGATCATATCTGGAGATGATGCATTTTGGCAGCGATACCCCCTCATGCATCTCCATTTGATTGGTGTAGCGGCAAATAGTCATTTATGGCAATTGGACATGAATTGTTTATAGTCCAAACACTTTGCAGGCATACCGGGGGTCCCAGATCTTTAGGAGAGAGGGCAAAGCTCGGGGACAGATGAATTGAGGGTCGTCCCCTTGACCTCGAGTGTGTGGCTTTGATGCTGTGTTGGTACACCTGTCTTGACACGCTTGGAGCAGATCACACATACACATACAGGCACACACGCATACAAAACGCGCGCACTGATGATCACATGTATCTATGCACACACACACACACTACCACATATACAGACATATACATGCGCAACTGCACACACACACACACACACACACACACACACACACACACGCCCTTGCTGATACTGTCTCAGGTTCTATTGTAACTGTGAGGATACAGGAATAGGATGGAGAGAGAAAGGGTGGGGTGAGGATCTGCAGTGTTCATCACTCCTCCCTCCATCTGATATTTGATCAATTCAACAGAGAAGAGAACGGAATTTAATGAACGAGAGGGAAAGAAAAAAGACTGGTCACAATAGTAGAGAGAAAGAAAGAAGTTAAAAAAAAAAAAGAAAATGAAAACAGAGAAAGTAATCAGAAGTAAACGACAGGAAAAACAAAAAAGAACAAAGATAATGAAGGACATATGGAGAGGAGGGGAGAACAGAGTCGGTGAAAAAGAATCGAGAAAGAGCAGAATAACAAGGTTATTGACAGAATTTAACATTATAGAGTTTCCCGATCAGTTAATAACTGGAGGTAAAAGTATTTTGTTCATCTCTTCAAAACCCAGAGTTTCAAACAATTCTGAAGCACTGTCGAGCTCAGAGAATCTAGCAGATATAGCTCGTCAGAATATCAACAACTGTTATAAGTCCATGATCAGATAAAGTTGAGCATAAGTGCATTTTTTTAGACTGACTACCACCAGAAAAGTAGAACACAGTGGTAGGAAAACTCCTCAGGTGGAGCGAGACAGGTGACGGTCTTCAGAGGAAGAGTGGGTTCTTTCTTTAGATGTTTCGTCCTTTAATTTTCTGACATCTTCTAGAATCCCGGTCAAAGATTTCGGGAAAAAACGCAACGCAGAAGAGTCAGGCATTTCCCTACTTTCATTAAATCATTAAACACTATATACAATTATTATTATTTGGAGAGCATCTAGGTTCAATAGGCTGTGAGTCTGTCACTCATAACGAAAAATTTGAGCCATAAATTTCCTACACGCCGCAACAGCGTCAAGCCCAAAAGTGAAAAAACTTACGGCAAGGCCAAGGTTATGGGTTGATGGGATCTCCCGGGGTATTGGTGAACTCCATTGTGAGTAGCATGCCTGAATATAGAACGCATGAAAAGTAAAGATTTCATAATGAACTATGCCACAAAGACAAAAGAAATGCAGTGTCAGGTACCGATCCAATGAGGAACCGATCCTTACATTTGCAAACAGTGGAAATGCAATCTTTGTAACTAGGGTGACGACCTAATAATAATATAAGTATTATTTTTCTTCCTACATCTAAGTACTATGAAAATTTTTGTCGTATCATGGGTGAGCTTCTGAAAGGAACGGATAGATGCACAAGTGCCATTGTCTCTGTCTGTCAGGCTTTAGTATTATTATTATCATAATTTTATTAGTGTATAGCCTTTAAATCCTAAAAAGGTAGGAATAGCTCGGCATTTTAAATAACTGTCCTGGTTTTGAAGAGTAGAACTTTTGTGGGCAGAAAATTCGGAATTTAGAAATTCTATCCCAGCTGCGAATTTCCGCTTACTTTTCATTCGATTTTTAACTGCCCTGAGTTCTTTAACGTGTGAAACGTACATATGGGACCTCCGAAAAATATTCACTTTTATCCGAGAGGGTTAGACGTCGGGCTTCCCTACCCAAGATGCCAGGGGACTGTTGAGGTCTTAATCTTCGAATCCGCCCTTAATCCAATGGTTACACTTATGGTATGAATACGCCTTTAACTTCCGGCGGGTGGTTATCTCGACTCCGATAGTGGACTCCGAAATTCGAACCCGTAACTTCCGCATGTTTTTCATCGAGTAGCAGAACCTAGCCACGCGGCCACGCCGATCCCTTGTCGATTAAGTCTTGCATAGAAGGTTGATTTGTGGATATACCTTGGCTCATACTGATCCCGAGAAAAAGCTTCGTGATCGAAGTTTAATGTACCACTCTTTGGATTTGAATCTCAGTTGGCTGATGGAACATCCCTTTTACTTTTGAGTAAAAGGCTTTTAAATTTAAATTTGGAAAGTGTAAATGACTAATAAGTTTGACATTTCAATTTACCCCTGGTTAGGTCTGACAATCTTAGATAGAATACCGAAATTCACGTAGAAGAATATAAGAGGATGATGTCAAGAACGGAATGGAGGTAACTACTAGTAGGAAGTTGAAAGGCGTAAAGAAGACGTTACGGGATGTGCAAATTATATTTGTCCATGTTGATGAAAAATCTTGATGAGAGGTGACTTTGTGAAGAACTTTGATCGCTAACAGAATGTGACAGGTCCATATGTGATCATCAGAACAATTACTTGAACAAATCTAGCCAAGTATTATCTCCTTGTTTGTCTGATTTAGATTTGATGAACTTGTTCTGAATCTCGCAGTGATTACTTGGTATATTATAGAAGTGAACGCTGGGATTGTTTAATAGTGTGATTCGAGACATTTTACTCTTTGTTTACACTATGGAACACATTGCGCTGTGAACATTTACTCCATTGTGGTTACTTATTACACAGCTAACTGTTGCACCATCAATATGAAGACAAGATGAAAGATGGAGAAACTTTCAATGCAACAAATTTTGTTTGAATAGACGCGATACTATGCACAATTATTTCAGCCTGCGCGGAGATGCAGAAAATGGCCAACGATGTGTACACATTTGTATAATAACCAGCAATCTGATTTCTTCTGCCTGGTGGCAATAAGTGCCTGATTTTCTTCTTAATGATTATTTTTAACCACAAATTCACTTAATTAGACACTATCTAAAAAGAAAGAAACGGTTTTAGTAAATCAGCAGGGAGAACCGAGTCTACTTGTTCAACATTCCGACGAACGCAGTTTATACTCGCCTTATTCTCATCATCCTCACTTAAGTTGAGCATATAAAACTACTTTTAAGGCATTCATTATTGTTTAGAAATAGTTTAGCAACTGCACTTGCTAGTTCATTACAGCAATAGATTTTACACCTGGTTACTCATTCCTCCACACATTCGACGTCAAAGTTGAGCTCATTGCGGTATTTCATAATCTGTAACTATTAGATTACAGGGATAATATCTTCTCATCCCCATCCTCACTCTTTCTCTCCCTTTTTTCTTTCTTGTTTTCTTTTTCTCTTTTCTTTCTTTCTTTTTTCTGTCCTTCTTTCTTTCTTTCTTCTTTTTTTTTTTAATTTAAAGTCCGTACCCCACCCTGTTAGCAATATGTTGCTAGCCTTATGTGTCATGAGAACAGTCTGCTATTGTGAGATAGCAACAAATTTCCCCATATGATCTCCAACGTTCACATAGAAATAGCGAGCCTCTTCTCAGAGCCAAGTTTCCTCCAGCTCTCGCCAACACCAGTCTTGCCTAACCATTCTCTCCACACGCCATCTTGAAAAGTCATCAGCCTCCCGTACCGCACAGGCCCCGTGATGCACAGGCTCCAAGGGCCTTCGGTAATGCTCAGGGGGTTGGTACACAATTGACACACACGACAATAACAGGACAATAACACAAGAATAACACACCAACACGGCCATTATTTTCCCGAGTTCAGCGCTGCGCATCAGCGCCACCCTGTGGCTGAGAGTCGTCTCCCCTTGGCCTCCTCTCACTTCCGTTTCCTGTGTGGCTGAAAAACACATCAAGTAACGGTCGACTTGACTTTGTGCAGACAAGAACTGGACTTGCTTTTTCCTTCCACTCAACCCCCTCACTTTTTCTCGTCTTCTCCCTCTCTCTCTCTCTACCTCCCTTTTCTTTCTTTCTATCTATCTATCTATCTATCTATCTATCTATCTATCTATCTATCTATCTATCTATCTATCTAT
>JBCEWB010000020.1:2038772-2052315 GCA_039654565.1 Peronia peronii
AACAACAACAACAACAACAACAACAACAACAACAACAACAACAACAACAACAACAATAATAATAATAATAACAACAACAACAACAACAACAACAACAACAACAAATCTAACCCAGCCCGTACAAAAACAAGAAAAGCAGCATATTCCACTCCGAATTCTAATTTTCCTTGATCCGTATAAACTTAAATTCATGCCGATTCCCTCTCCCAGTCACCAGATTTTATAATGCGTCCGTGGCAGCAAAAATAATATTATAATATAGGAGGCCATGTATTGAACAGTTTATAATTCGGTCAAGTGGTCTTCGCTCATAATAAAAGACCCAAAGTGATCTATCCCAGGTGTGGACTGTTCGCACGATTTTTTTTCTTGGTACAGGTATTTTCAATCCACAATATTGCGAGGCATGCTTAGAATAACAGTGTGATAACCACTGCAGTTTTGGGTTAGTTCAAGATTAAATCTAATCTCTGTGATTCGTTACAGTCCTAACTGAGCATGGGCTTTGCCATTTTTTTTTCCAGTGCAGAGGAAAGTGAGAGACAACTAGGCCAACGATGTGAAAATATTGCATCAATGGATAGAAAGAATAGTATGTCAAGAGAGTGTTACCATACTAAGTAAGTCTCCGAGCGTGGGTCGATCTCAAGAGCAAGATTATCTCAGCTTTAAATATGAGCCCGCTTTTGGTCAAAGGAAACCTGGCTTGAAATTTTTGAGCTTTTGGAAATTTTGGCGAAACAATGAGGCTTTTGTATAGTCTTGTACCGATCTGAAACTAGCAACGAATATTTTACCTGGATAAGAGATAACCACCCGCAGGAGAACAAAAAGCGGAATGAGAACGGGTATCGTACAGGCACACACCAGCGTTCCGAATATTTCAGTCTCTATCCATGAAAGCCAAATTTTTGGGCTTCCTTACCCAGGAAACCAGGGAACTTTTGAACCATTGAAAATGATAAGTTCAAATGTTTTCCACTCCCCTCCCCCTTTATTCTTTTTATTGTTGCTATAATGATTGTTGTTATTATTATCATTATTACTATTGAATATGAAGTGTCATAGAAAACAAGGATGAAAAGATGAGACAGTCAACATGCTGGCCAAGCGCATCCAACCCCTAAATTTGAATGTGATGTCCAAGGGAGTTCGGTTAGTCGTTACACCATTGAAATGTTGCTGATCAAAAAGAGATTACACCAGCAATGTGGTCGCCTATCGTTTAACTCATGTAACTGTGTTGTAGAGAGCAAGAAGGACAGCGAAGAGAACATTGAGAACAGCGAGTTACATGAAGCTCCGAGTCACACACACAGACACACACAGATCTGTAAAACTCATCATGTGCTCGCTTGGCGTGGCCCAGCAATTTGTGCTCACGTTTCTGTGACCGTCTTGGGCGGTTAGGATGCGGAGCTGTGGCCGCCCATCCCTGACGCTTTTGTTGCTGTTATTGTTTGCTCCTACTGGCTTTACTGAAGTCGCTGTGGGTGAGTGCCAGAGGGATAAGGAGGTAGTAGTTTAAGGGAACCTTGTTTGCAACAGTTACCTATGAGGTAAAGAATCGAATTCAAAATCCTGTGTTAGGAGCCTACATCTCGAGAGCTCCGGGTTTCAAAACGTGACAGGTTTCGACATTTTGTTCTTGGGAAAGAGGTTAAAATGTATACCTGACTGTAGACAGAAAATCGTTACTCCAGAATAAAATTGTCCTATCTACAACATAAAACTGTTGTAGTTAGGGCAATTTAATTTTGGAGCGACGAAATGTGATATCAGTGACCTAGTGGTTGGGGCGTCGGATTTGGGGATCAAAGTTCCGGGTTCGAACCTTAGCAGATCCCGACATTTTGTCCTTGGGAAAGATTAAGTTACACGTGTTTCCAGACTCGACTAAGGTTAAAATGGGTACCCGACTATAGACAGAGAATGTTATTGTTAGACTGATAAAGTATTGAGTATCTAACAGGCAGCGGCCTTGTATGCTTTCCAGGAAGATGAAAACGCTTGTGTCTTCATTGGGAGTGTCGGGCTAATAACAGACTATAAAATGTGAGAAATCTGTATTGCATGGTCATAAGCACTAAATAAATGCTTTCTATAATTATTACCTGTATTATTATTGTTAACGATCTAAGAGCTTAGCATTATTGTATCTCTCTGAACTATGAAGTGAGTATTTCCCATTACACATAAATATTTAGATCGGCAAGTGCAAATCAGCTTCATATTCCAAATCTAGAACGACGATAGCAGAGAGGGCTTTTTCAATCAGTGACCCCAAACTGTGGACTGATCTCAGCAAGAGAGACATTATTTTTCATCGTAAAAGAAGACTTAACACATTTTATTTAAAAGAGTTTATTCATATCACTGTCTGGTTTGATGTAGATCTACTCAGTCTATATAGGTATGTTTTGTTTGCCCTCTTGTTTCTTGGTTGTTTACTTATGTCAGCTTCTTGTGGGATTCTGACGATATAATATGAATGCATTTGAATATCCTCGCAGAGAGTTTAAAATGCGTTTGCATAAGAGACAAAGTTTCAGATTCATATGTTGCTCTTTCTTAGTATGTTGTATTTATGCCGTTTAACTGATTTGATTTGCGTGCCACTTGACTATGGCTATTAAGAACAGCGAAAAAACAAAAACAAAAAAAATCAACACCGCATATTATATACTAGGTTTAGGCAGCAAATATATTATGTACAGGAGTTATGTGTGAAACCCAGTGAATTTCAATTTGTTTTCTGCCCATGCACGTACTAGATCTAGATCTAGGTGCACTGTAATCTTTTACTGAAAGGGTGGTTTGTCTGAGTGAAACCTGGCAGCTTAGGTTCCTAGATACTGGGAGAGGGCGATTGAGGTGTCAAATAACCAGTAACGCGGGGATTTCTGGGCGTGGCCCTTTGGATGCCGTAACTGTAACCTAGCCATGAGCAGATGAAGTAGACATTAAAATAGAACCAGACATTAACTGGTTGTCTTTCAATGCTTAAATGTTTTCTTATATGTTTTACTTATTCTCAAAACGTTTTGTCTCAGGCGGATAACTGACTATGCATAGATCTATTATGTACATTTTGATATGTCAGTACTGTAATGTTGTTAAGGTTTAAGAATTATTAAGTTCCTCCTAATGGGAGATCGTTTCGCAGATTATCTGCCCCTGATTCGCTCTTCCAAAAGAGGGACTCATGGAATGGGAGATAATTTTGACCAGCCATATTACTTCCCTTTGCCCGACAAAAGAAGTGTTCAGCAAGCAGCGTAAAAAGGATTTTTACTTCTACTTCTGTCATTCAAAAGACAAATCACCAAAAAATCTGATAAAATTGTAACAGAAAGAAGAAAACATTCTCTTTATACCATATTTTGCAGGGAATTTTTCATGGTGTATGTTTCAAGCTCTTTGTACTACTTGTCCAATCCCTCTTTTGTCTGGTAAAGGGCAGCGATAGGACTGCGCACAACGAACTCCCATTTCGTAGCAGTGTATTAGCAAAGAATATGAAGACTGTTGTGGACAACTACGTGTGTCCTTCCCTTCTTCCTCCAGCTCCCTCCTATCCCCCCCCCCCCAAAACCCTAATCACTCTCTTTTCACCCTTGCCCTCTGCCATAACACACTAGTGATTTCTCTGATGAGGCTCAAATCACCTTTATAATGAACATTGACAGTGTTGTGAAAACGACAACAACCACATTCAGTAAGAACCGACATCCATTGTTATGACATCAGATAAGGAAGAAATAGTAATGATGATGATGATAATGATTTTTTTCTGTTGTACTTTGTTGTCCCAAAAAAGAACCAAACCTAATTTGAAAATTTCGAGAGATCAGTCAATCTATTTAATGTTCAACTTATCAGTTCTTCAGATTGTTATTTGTTTCTTTAATGTATAAACCTAGTTACTGATGAACAATTCATGTCTATGAAGACGATTATTTTTATTGCCCTGAGGAACAGCCAACAAAATTGGAAAATTTGGCTAGTGATATCAACATATTCAATTTCTACCACACCGAGCTCTTCATAATAATATTATTATTTACTTTTTTGTGTGTATTTGATTAGTTGCTGGTAGACAGTCATCTTAAATTTTAAGACATTTTTGTAAAATGATGAAGACGATGGTGATGATGATGATGGCGACGATATTGATGATGGTACTAATAACTAAGTAATGATGAATGGAAATCACTGTTGTGGACCTCAGATTTAAAGGAAACAGTATGTCTCATCTGTTGAATTATCAGTGATAAGACGTCTCAGCTTCCTTCTCATGACTTTGGCACAGTTTGAAACCATGCGAATCCTCTTCATCATCTTCTTTTTTTTCTTTTTTCTGTTTTTTTTTCTTTGTTGTTGTTGTTGTTGTTGTTGTTTTTAGTTAGTTTATTCTGTCATTTAAAAGTTTTTCACCCCTCTAAAAGGCATTAAAAAAAAAACTTTTAGATATCAAAATTATTCTGCGTGTTGAGAAAGGAGCAGCCTGTCACGGCATAAATGTGTACAAAATCATCGTGGAAACCCCATCAAAGATTTGGTTTTTTTTATATTGGCCCCTTCCTCACTAGAATGACTTTTGAAATGTGGTATAATTATCACGATAGCTTCAAGATGTCTGCTAAGAGTGTATGCATGTGTGAAGTTGTATCACTTAAGAGCTAGAGCCAGAGGGATTCTAGTCACGAGCAATGCGGTCCAACGAAGCACAACAAAACATCTTTTCACTGAAATGTGTGTTTCGAGGAAATCGTGATCTGGTTTTTCTGATCCCTCTTTTAAGACACAGCGAACAAAGTGGAGATTTCAGATAATGAGATCTTGCAATAGGTTGTCCTTTGACCTTGCAAATGTCAAGAGTGCATCTGGTCAAGGACTCTTTCATCATATTTTGCTTTTGGATTTCATTTTCCAAATAGAATACATATCAATTCATCTGAGATGTTTAGGGCTTAAAATGTCTTTTATGGAACAGGATAATAGTAGCCTACGATAGTCTTAATCATACCCTACTTCCTGGGGACATTAGAGGTTAATGTGGTAAATATATTTATTTTGAAATGGTAGGGGAACTGCTTAAACCGTGATAAAAATGGCGTTTTGTCGAAGACAGTTAGTAGGTATTGCTGTATGGCTGCATAAACACATGTGGCCCGACCTTAGCCAGCTCCTACAGAACGGTTGATTTAGAAGATTGGTGGGCAGGGGAGTAAAGGCGTGAACCAGTGTACTCACATTCTCATGCACCTGGCAACATGCAATAAAAATAAATAGCCGTTTTAGAGGAGAGCGCTGACAACTGACAGTCACTCTGTTTCCCTCAGCAGCTTCGCAGATTCTGCCCCTCGTACGTGAGTGGTTTCCGAGAGAACATGACGTGGGTATGCCCGTGCGCACCGCTCGGCACGCCTATAGAGATGTAGAAAGTAATTGTAGGTAATAAATCACAGAGGTGCGCGCCATAAATCAGCGCGCTCCTAAATTGTGAGTGACGGGCCACGGGGAGGCTACTCGTCTCGGTCAGTGTCGAGTGAGTTACTACCCCTACATGATGAAAGACGGCATTGGCAGTCTGTGTGGTGAAATGGTACCTTGCGTACTGGACGATGAGGGAAGAGATGGTTGGGGGGGGGGGGGGGTATGACCTTCAGGAAGAAAGAAAGGACTAAATGACAGCAGAAAAAACAGCCGAAAGTTGTAGACGGAATATACAGAGAGAAGTGACGTGACTGTAAATATATAGGAGAAAGCAGAAAAGTATGTGACAGTGTTAGTAACAGTAAAATCAGTGTCAGTCTAATGAGCCGGGTTTTTTTTTTTTTCAGCCAGCTAGGTTACTTCCCGTTGCCAAGTGTAAGAGGTATAAAACAATCATTGTTATAAAGAAGGACGGAATCACTTTAGCTAATGTTATTTGAAAAAAAAATTAAGGCACAAAATATGAAAAAAATATCACAACCAGAAAAAAAAAAAAAATCATCATATGGCGAAGTTTTCAGAATTTTCTGTCACTCATGCTTCAAAACACAGGGAAAAAAGTGAATTCTTTTTCTCTCCCTCTTTTGTGTTATGCCTCTTGTACTTGGCAATGGGAAGGAATTTGACTGACGGTCAAAATGGCTCATTTCTGTTGAAAGAGTAGAGAAAGATGAGGGAAAAGAAAAAGATGGGGAAAATATGGGGGGGGGGGGGGGGAGAAGAGACTAAGAAAAGAGGAACAAAATGAGAAAACAACTGTGGACGAAAGAGGGTGGAGAAGCAGAAAAATTTGAAGAAGAGGAAAGAGAAGACGATAAGAGGAGAAGGAAGTACAAGGGGTGGGGGTGAGGAAGGTATAAATGATGTGGGAGAGACAGTCAAATTCTAAGGAAAAGTGCTAATAGAAGCTGCTGAAATGTTACTGTTTCTGCAGAGAGATTTATAGTCATGTTTTAGTAATGAGAGATTATGTTTTAAGATGATAAAATGAGATTAGATTGACGGAAACGGAATAAGATTATGAATTTATATCTAGTGTTCATCAGTGTATATTTTTGAGTCAGTTACAATTTTCGGGCGTTATGTTGTGTGTCGTGCACGCGTGTCCAAAGCCTGCCTCTGACTCGTATGCATATTAGCATTTTGCGATTGTGCACCATGTCTGTCCTGTTTTTGAATGTGTGCTCACTTTGGTGTCGTCATTGAGTATAAATATTGTATGCCTTACAGGGACATTGTTATGTCTTGATACTGCCTCCTATGAAAACAAACAAACAAACAAACAAACAAAAGGAAACAAACAAAAGGAAACAAACAAAGAAAATTCATCAGTAAAATATTGCACTTCCTTTCCACTAGTTACACCACAAGAGTCAGGGCGACCTGGGCTGAGTGCTACAAAAATTGCAAAGTCGTTAAAGTGTTTCTGAGTCCAAACATTCTGTAGCGTATGTTCTCCATTTATCATACATATTCACACCTACTTCTGGGCTGACCAGACCAGTCTGGAACAAATGAACACATCTGGTTCCCAGAATCATCACTCGCTCGGGAGCGACCTCACTCGCTAGGTTGTCTTGACAAGGTTTCAGAAACGGCAAAGTCCTCGCCATCAATCATACAGAGCTCCCCGGCCTAAAACGAGAAAGGATTTTGACTGGTGTCATTTGCTGGTGGAGATGGCAAAAATTAATGAGAAACAGGGGACCCGAATTTGGCAAATTGATTTAGTTTAGCGCAGAACTTAAATGAATTTGCAACTTTGCTGAAGCATCATGATCTGGATGGACAAACTGGCACTAACTGTCCACATGTATGCCAACATTCAAGCTGTTGAATATCAGTACAGTGTTGACAAGTTCTGATAGCTCTCTTGTAAATTGGATACTGGAAGCATTTCCTTTATATCAGAATCTGAGGGAGTTAAAATGCATATGATACTAAGTGGATACCTTTCTTTTTCTTTAATTCTTTCTTTTTTTGGTTTTGTTTATATCATTTACCCTGCTAGCTTGT
Organism: Peronia peronii; assembly: GCA_039654565.1. NCBI lineage: Eukaryota > Metazoa > Mollusca > Gastropoda > Systellommatophora > Onchidiidae > Peronia > Peronia peronii. The sequence continues at coordinate 2,046,288 of JBCEWB010000020.1, forward strand.
TCTATCTATTCTTTCATTGTCCCGTAAAAGAAAAAAAAAATAAAGTGCAATTAAAAATAGATCGAAAGTACAGTTTCATCGATACCAGAACATGGGGTGGTTAAAAAAAAATTTAAAAAATCGGTTTCTCAAAAACTTGAATCTCATCGTTTAATACCATTGGCATTTCTATCCCTCATTTAATTAGTTGTACAAGCTCAAGAGTTGTCTGCCTTGAGGGCAGCATTACACAGAACGTTCACACAAGTGTATTTAGTTTTTCGAACACTGCCCCCCCCCCCCTTTTTTTTTCACCCTCTCTCTCTCCTATTGACCATTGACCAGTGTGATTATGTGTGGCTGTGTGGAGGTGGACAGCTCGGAGATTGACCGATGGCTATCGAGTGGACATCAGCCACAACAAAGCACCTAATCACAACAGTATCAGTGTGTGGTCACTGCTGACCTGCCACTTAATTTGGAGGACAATGCCAGCCATCTGACTACGAGGGACTATAACTGGCACAGTCCAGTTTCCAAAAACCTTCGTAATATTTGCATTATCCTTCAATGGCTGAGCCTTCCTTAAGTTTTGAGTCAACCTAAGTGATCATATATCCTGCTGGTAAAAGTGGAATGTTTACCCCAGATAATGAAACGAGGAAATAACTGTCCCGCAACATGTGGCCACATTTCACATTATTATACTGACCCATTTTATTACCCGCTATCCACGAGTGGAGATGGTTTCATGAACTGGATGCTTAATAACTCACTCGGTCGATATACAAACATAGCTACTAACCAGGCCATTTTTGACTGTGATTAGAACTTAATTGCGTAATTGATTTTCCATTTCACTATCTATAATAATGGCAACCGTTACAAAATTGTCTGTCGTGAGAATGTCACTATTTAGTCAATAACAGTTCATTTAAAATTTCTGGGACTAGATCACCTAATATCTGAAGTTTATTCTTTCTATTAAGACTTCAAATTGAGCCCGTGCGTGGCTCCTAGGATGAGTCACTAAATACAGGGTTTCATATTGGAAAAACAAAAGAGAGCGGTCTAGTCTATTCTGTTTTCGGCCTGATAGTATCCTTAAAGGGCTATCTCGCCCCTTGCAAAGGGGTTAGGGAAAGATACAAGAGCCTATACTCTACAAGAGCCTATACTCTACAAGATGGAGCCAGATGTAGCAGGCGAAATAATTAATCTTTTTATGAATTGCTCGCTCTGGTTTATTTCACATAATAATATCAATTTTCATGACCCAGATAGAGAACTGAGAACTCGCACTTCTGTATTTCTATCGTTTATCTTTATATCGTAGCTATCTGTGGTCACTGGTGTTGAGGTCAATCGATTCAGAGACATAGGAATATCAGCCTTACAGTTCTAATTAGACCTTTCTCTTTTTTAGCAACACATCAATGCTCTTCATTATAAAAATGTTATCAAGACAGTGAGTAACTATATAAAATGCTTATTCTCTCCAACTTCCCAAAGACAAATTTTGTAGAGAAATGTGCATCTCCTTGCGTAACTTTGTGAAGTGTAAATCAGGCACATCGCGATGATTTAGAAAAGGATGTTTTATTATGTGACATTATTGATGGAAAATATAACAACATATGTCGCAATGCATGACGTCGCTTTATGGAAATTGATTATTCTAAGCTATATCTCAACATAGCTGGCTAGACAGATGATATAATAAATGAGCCTTTTTTTTTTTTTTTAGCGAAATCACTCTCTTTTGCTGTTCACCTGAGTATAAAACAGGCTTTGAATGGAAAGAAAAAAATAACGTTTGCATATTTTGTCAAAAAAAAAAGACGCGAAACAAAAGAAAAAATGTAGACAAACATTACGATACGTATGCTAAGGAAAAACAAAAAGAGAAAACGTCATCATATCGAGAATCTTTCAGACTCTTCCACTGGGCGTGTTTCAAACACAGAGCAAAAAGATTTTTCCCTTCCTTACAATGCTTGTATTATATCTCATGCGCTTGGCAAAAGGAATAATTCGGCTAACTAGGCTCTATTAACGATCACTGTTCCATGTTGGTATAATTTATTTCCGTTCATGGATATATAAAAATGAATTATAATTATATGAACCTCCCCCCATGGTATAATTCATGATAAATTGATAAATTGCTGGTTGTTGAGTATCTGATCTTACTTGCGTTCATAGGTAACAAGCAGAGAGATCCTGTCTGTGAATCTTTCTCAGGTCATCGACCTCTTATATATATATTTGGTTGACAGTTAATGTGACAATGCTATTTTGTCACAAATTTCTCCTAATAATATTTGTTCGTTGTTGTTGTTGTTTTTACCGCTGTATCTTATAAATTACATAGTAAGTGGCATTTGTCATTTGCCGCATCCGCATTCAGTAAAAATGCAAACAAACAAACAAACAAAAATACAAAAATAAAAAATAAACAACAACAATAAGAACAAAGACAAACAACAACAACAACAACAAAAAGATAATCAATAGTTTTCTATTCTGCTGAGCTATTGACTAATTATAGTTTAAAGTATGCCTGGAGCTTCAGTAAACATTGTTGCATAATACATCTACTCGAATAAGCTCCAAGGCATGCGGCACCACCAGTCAAAATAGTGCAAGGTTGTTACTTGCTAAATGTTTGTTTCTTTCTTTCTTGTTTACATATAGATCTAGTTATCGGGGATTTGTATTTTTGTTTTTTGAGCTTGAAGTCCTCTACAGGAGATGGCACGAACTGCAGGGAACGGTTAATTCATCAATGAGATAATCTACTGATGTCCAATTTTTTGTCATTTCTTGAAAACATTGCATGTCGGCATTTACTTGTTCGATTATGAAATATTTCTGTATATGTGAGTATGGTTGTTATCAGTGAAACCATTTCTGTGTGACAACTTCAACATATTCCTGTGAGCAATAAAGACAATTTCAGCTGGTTTCATACTTTGTTTCCATGATCCAGCCAATATATCTGTAAATGTGGGTATAATTGTCACCAATGGAAACAAAATTGATATTGCAACTTTCACAGTTCCTCTTAGCAGTACCAATGTCTTTATTTTATTATGTATTTCAGTCCTCATAAAGTAGGATTATCTCATGTCTTTAACTGATGTCGTGATATGCTTCCCAACACTGCCCCTTTGTCAAGCATTTGTATTGGCCAGTCATGGTGCTGAAGCAGTCAAATGGCTTGACCGCAAGTGGACATCAGGAAAATCAACGGGACAATAATGTCTCATCATGTCCAGCGTCGGCCACCACCTGAGCAGGACACTCCTGCTGGACATCATACTTGGTCCCTGACACGAGTGGACAAAAGGTGACCACAGAGTGGCGATCGTGGACACACAAGACACCAAACAAAGTGCTGTTTAAGAATTAACTGGTGTCAAAAGCGAAGAATAAGTGGCTTAAATCCTAAGAAATGACTGGCCTGCTAAAGGACGGGATCACTTCCGAACTTACGAATTCGAAGGAAATTAGATGTTTTGAGAGTGACACAAACCGTTAGTTCATGGTAGAACTTTATGTGAAGTATTGCTTTGTGTGTTTATGTTTGTGTATTTCATAAGCAAAGTGCAGCGGTTTTTAAGTTGTAAGACGAATGACCCCCTCCCCTCCCCTCTCAAGCAGTGACACTGGAAGAAAAATAAAAATTATTTATATAAGGCTTGGTCAATAAAACGTTGATTTCATATTGTTGCTTGTCACTGAAGCAAAGTGACTTCAAAAGTAATATAGATTTACAAATTAATAAGCTAGAGGCAAATTGCGAGGAATTTGTGGAAAATCAAGAGTGAGTGAAAGTTTAACTCCTTGTAATTATTATTTCAATACAGTTTTTTTAAATATGGGTTAATATAGTTCAGTTCTGTCTGTCACGTGTGCTTGGAGTAACTGCACCTTGCTTTGTTTACGAGCTTATATTATATGTGTTGTGTGTTTCGTAATAAGAAGAAATTACTTTCAAATTACCGTTTGCTGATCTATATCTATGCTTCTTGTTGGAGTGAAGACATGTTCCCTTAGATGACTTAGATAATGGGTACGGACACAGTGATGTCGAACTTTTGAGTTGAAGTCTCTGACGTCCATTTTGCTGAGACAAGACAGAACAGGTTGCAAAATTTCATAGTGATGAAAAGAAAGCAGAAAGAGACATGGAGTTCTGTGCTTTATCAGTAATTATCTAGATCTAGATCTATATTAACAACATTGTTGAATTTCTCATTCAGCGTGAACTTATGTTTGCTATCTAGTTTCATGTGTGAAAGGGTACTTTGTTTTATGTATATATGCAGAAAGAACACAAACTAATATTACATCTAATAGTTCATATTCATTGGTGAGCAGAGAGATAGGCAATAGATGTAAATATATTGCTGCTTGTAGAAATAACATTATTGTTGATTTGCTTGGAGAAAGAACATATTACAAAAATGAAGTAGCCAATCACGTCTCCTTAAAAAAAAAAAAAATAATAATAAAATTTAATACACCTCCATAGATACTAAAGAGTCGAGTAGACTGGTCGTGGGAAAACAAACATTGTTCTTCTTTTTCTCCTTCTTTTTGGTTTAAAGTTTTATTTTTTCATTCTTCATCATCTTTAGAAAATGTCTGTTCATTAATTTTAAATTCCCTTTCTTTTAAATAGCGCGAGGAAACAAAAATCTGCGCCCCCTATACCACTAACTAAGATGGCTTTATGACGCCACATTCCACTGATCGACCTCTTAGATATTGTATCCACTTCTCCGATTGCCATACAAAGCATTCGGATGATAAACAAAGTAGGAATGTCGAGGAAATCCCCTTGACAGAGAAATTTATTGCAATGTATGAGTTACAGAAATACAGTAATAGGTGGGAGGAGTGGGGAATGGAGTGTCAAAAGTTTTTCAGTACACTGTATATTGTATACTGATTATTCGCGATCGCATCTCCACTCCTTGACTTTTGTGTGAGCGAACGCCAGCGGCGACCACAACTGGCAGATACATGGGTGGGCAGTGAAATTGTGCTACACCTGGGGAAATCCACCTGTTGAAAGAGGTCATATTCTGGGAATAGCCTTGGTCTGGGTGTTCCCCCATCTAAATCCTGGAGTATGTGGTGCGGAAATAGCATGATGGAAAAAAAAAAGGCTAATCTTGTGAGACAAATAAATACAAACAAGATCTCTAACAATGAATTATCAGATAACCTCTGTAAATTTATATTGCTATTCAATCTCTTTATAAATTAAACAGATTCTGTCAAGTCTTAAAGGCCGCAACAGTTAGATATTGCTGACCTTTTGTCATATCAACGAGTTGGAAACTCTCCTGGAAATCGGGACAAATACGAACCGTATAGATGGTATTTTGGTACAAAAAGACATACAGACCAAAACAAAAAACAAACAAACAAACAAACAAAACACACAAAAAACAAAGAAAGAAAGATACAAAAAACACCTGAACATTACCATATCACTACTACTGCCACCTCATCGCCAACAACAACAACAACAACAACAACGACAACAACAACAACAACAACAACAACAATAACAGCAGCAAATAGCAGCGGTATTAATCACATTGGATTTTAGGAGGATGTGGATCCATTTTGATATCTTGAAAAACTTTACAAATACACAATAAACAATCGGCGTTCTTAATTGTAAAAACTTGAAGCATATCGCTCTAGGATGCCTTCGGCGTGGTCCAATAATTTATTTGTGAGAATGGGTTTGAACAGATCATTGCTATAATCACAAAAGCGATGCCGAACCTCATATCAGCAGGCAGGCCCCCCCCCCCCTCCCCCTGGATCTTAGTACATTACAGAATCATTTTTCTCCAGTCATCCAAATCATTTCCCTCTCCTTTACAGAATTAAATGAAGCATAAAAAGAGCATAGTAAAGAAGGAAAACAAAATCACCCGTGCTCTCCTTAATAAAACACGTTCAGAACTCCTTAATACATATATCTATATATCTGTATATCTATATATCTATATCTATATCT
>JBCEWB010000020.1:2082763-2104317 GCA_039654565.1 Peronia peronii
CGCAATTCAAAATTCTTCGTATTGTTTTTCAACTTTTTTGATGTATTTGATTAGTTGCCGGTGGACAGTCGTCTAAATTTTAAGACATTTTTTCATGAAATGATGATGATGATGAGGTCAGTAGCAATGACCTGTCATACAATGATGCGAGCTGAATGTCGAAAAGTATAAGCAATGACGTGACTACCTGTACAAATGAGAAATATAAAAGTACTTGAGATCTTGGTTTGGATGAGGTCCAATTTCATTGGGTGAACATCAAAGCATAGTTCTGAAATATGAAGTTTATTATAGGCCATTGGTACGGGCCCGTTTGCCTTTCTGCACCTCTGAATTTTACTGAAGCAGCTCAAGCAACAGATCTGTTTCTCACTGAGCACAACACTGTTTCAAATTATATTATCTTTGAGCTTAGAGTACTGTGAGCATACCGTGAATGAATTAGCTCACATGAAATTTCAATTTGTGAGCAATTTATGTTGAAAATTAGCTGTAAAAACTGGGGTGAGTGATACAGGTATAATCTTTTATTTTTCTCTGTAACAACACCTGGATCAAAACCCTTGTGATCACTAAAGGGAGATCGTTGTGCTCAGTCCTACTACTTCCTTTAACCAGACAAAAGAAGGACTGAACAAGTAGTGCAAAGAGGGAAAAAAAAAAAACACTTTCGCACCCTTTGCTTGAAACATACACGCTGAAAAATTTGTTTAAATTATGGTACAAAGAAAATGTTTTCATCTTACTGTTAGAATTTTATCAAATTTTTAGGTGATCACTTTCGAATGAAACAAAGTAAAGGGATTTTTCCTCTTTACACTGCTTACTCAACACCTCCTCTGTTGAGTAAATTGAAGTAACAGAGCTGGTTAAAATGATCTCCCATTATACTAATGGCGACCAAGTCCCTCTTTTGGGAGAGCGAGTCTGGGGCAGATAATCCGTGAAGCGAAAACTTCAATATGACTATCACACCAAAATGACAGTTTTCAAATGAGTCTCTGTTACTGCTGATAACCCATAGTGTATGTTTAGTATCTAAACTAACTAAATGTTTTCAGTTAAAAATTCATGATCATTAATTGCTTTGCTGCAGATTTCTTCATGCTGGCATGTCTCACAGGCCACTAGTTTGCACAGTTTTGTAAATAACTTATGGCGCCCTTGCTGACAAGACAAACTCAACAGTTGGCCAGATGTTCACAGGCTTTCCTGGTCATTTTACTTCAGCTGAGACAAGTTCAGCTCACATATACTACCACTCCTTGTGACGTCACAGGACTGCAGATCTGGGTGTTGTAACTGAGTGACCTGTGAAGGATTTCAGGTCTGATGGCTGCTATTTGCTTCAGCTTGTCTCCAACAGTTTAAATATTTCAACAACTGTTGATGAAGGGGAAAAAAAACAAAAAAAACTCTAACTTACTGCATGGCAAAAACAATTGTGACATAACATTTTTGATTATTATGTTGATATTACCAGCCAATTCCTCAATCGTTCTTCATGTAAATACTTAAAAAAAAAGGAAGGATAGCATCGGGATAAGTTCTTTGAGTAGAGCAGTCTCTTATGTTGAGGCTGTTCATCTATATTCATCCTCATTCTGATCTCAAATGTCTGCTAAGATCTGTAAAAAATTCCAAGAGTTCCTTCAAATAATTCCTCCCGTATATTACACAACCCAGTCAAATGAGTGATGCATGCCAAAGTAGGCCTCCTTTGTCTATGGGGTCACTGAAAGTAGCTTTGACCCCAAATATCTCAACCTAAAAGAATCGTAGGCAAACGATGTTTTTACCAAAATACAGGTTGGCCAGGAAGTCCCAGGATACTGAATGATGATGAAGAAATGAACTTAATGGACAAATCTTTATTTTTAATGAAACAATCTAACAACAACAACGTCTTTCAACAATTACCTTAACTCAGTAAACAACGCAAATAAAAACAATTTATGTACAATGTCAACCAAACGATCAGTATGTGCAGCGTCAAAAAAAAAAAAAAAAAGAAAAAAAAAGAAACGTGTCTTACGCCCAGGGCAAATGAGTCGGAAGTCGCGCCGGTGATTTTCCAACTCAGATATCAAAATTTTTATTTCAATTTTTGTTTGTAAAAAAAAAAGAAAGAAATCTGGTACCCGAATCGGAAAATAGAAACAGCCGTGGCTTGAAATCATCTGGTGCGACATTTGACTCATTTGCCCTGAGCACAAGACATGTGACACCAGTGTCCTGGGACTGTTCGGCCACCCCGAATACCACCACAAGCGAAAAATTTTACTAAAGATTCATTTTACCTAATTGTTCAATATATTATCCCCATAGAAAAACAAAATAACACTAACGAATGCGTCACTGATGACTGCGGTATTGTTAATGTAAAAGCTCTAATTTAATACCTTCTTGTAGTGATCCATTTCCTAAGATGGATGTGACGATTTTCAGGAAGGCGATGATGGGCTGCTGATTGGATTTTTTGGTTTGGTTGCTAGCATGATCTCTTTGATTTTTTCTGCCGTAGGGGTCCAGCGTGTGAAACCAGCATCATTTTGAAGGAACACAACCAGAGTACCGAATACAGCTTTTGAGCTCATCTCATTCCTAGGATACATATTCATAACAAAAGTTTTCAAGGAAAAGAGCAAAATAAATACAGTTACAAACAAATCACTGTGCAATAAACTGGGGTTAATATGTTAAGGAAGAAGGATTGGCTTCCTCAAAAGCAAGACATGTTAAGATAGTTTGACATGATATCCCATAAAATCATATATTTCACACTTCTTAAAAAGTTTTTCTCGTGAAGGCTTCCTATGGGCATATTTTTCAATGCTTAACCTATGTAGTGTGCAGCACAGATATATCCAACATGTGAAACCCTCTTGCTCTTACGCACTACATATTTATACAGACTGACTTTTCCCTGCTACGCCTGTCGCATGTCTCTGATATTTCTCATCTCGTCGACAAAAATTAGGTTTTATACGAAATAAGTTTTTATCAGATTGTCCCTTGACAGGTATAGCTGCAACTAAGTAAAATATCTTTCAATGGTGAAAGATTTTTTTCTTAGAATAAGAGTGTGAGAAAGTTCATAGACAGAGCCGAATCCTGGCAATACATAAAAGGGATGGAAGAGTGGAAATCAAATGGTCTTTAGTCTGCAAACAATGAAGCTGGGGGAGAACATGAAAGTCTCTTTGTTCTGATAATCCTTACTGAATAATAATTAGACACCTTCCGACCACTTGGCACACGCTACGCATTTGGCACTGACCAGGGATCAAGCTATCGAGAGTAGAAATGATGTATAATTATATATTAGTGAAAGCTATCGCAGTCTACGAAACTGTCAGTTTACATATCAGATAGCTCTCTTGTGCTCTCATGACGTGCTGGACTATTTGTTCATGCTTCTTTGTAGTCACTGAGAGACAGACGCTGGCCTGTCTGATCTAAGAAGAATGGTCTAATTCCATGTCTTAGGTAAGTGATATCTTATAGTTTACACTGAGATACTATAATATAAATGTACACTTTTTATGAAATGGTTTGGTCCAAAGAGTTACACAGGAATGATCTGTGTTTCTGGGAGTTACAAACTTCACATCCCTATGTAATTGTAAGTTCAACCCCCTTACGATGGTTGTTTCACATATTATATCTGAAGAAGGGATGGGATTTAAGAAGGGATCTGAAAAAGCACACAGTCAGTCAGGGTTACGATATAGAATAGCATCTGATTGTGGATGGAGTCAGCTAAGTCAAAACAAAATGTCCTGAGGCTATATACTAGCATCGGCCATGCAGACCGACAAACCACCAGCTCACTGCAGTGGAGCCTTGCACTTTCCAGCTCAGTCACAGCTCTAGAGTTAAGACTAATAATTTTTGAGTTTGTTTATTGTGCCTAACTTGTGACAAAAATTTGAATTTTAAAAGACAATAACATTTAAAATTTTCTTCAAAATAAGGAAACTGTTGCAAGCTGCTTCCTGAATGATACCATGTCATAGCTCTTCGACAGCATTGGTTAAGACTCAAGATGAAGGTCAGTTTCCTGTTAGCAGATACAGCTAATCCTGTTTTGCCTTTTTTTTTAAAAATGTTCTAATGATTCCATGAAATGTAAGATTCAAAGATTCATGGACGCTTCCAGCTGTATTTTGTACAAAACCTGGCAAACAAAGAGTTCACATTAGTTGTGCACCACTTGTGTTAATATCTGGCCACTTACTTGGCACATGGCAAATGCTGAAACCCGTGACGATACTCGTGCTCAAATGGAGGACATGCGAACTGTTTTTTCTTGAACCTGCACAGGAAAGGTAGCGAGTATTAAGAGAACAGACAAAGTATGAAATAATTACTTTATGATAATTGGAAAGTTTAGTCTCCACAATTTCTTCACTTACACATCCCATGTTAAGCCTGTGAAAAATTATTCTTTCATGACACCAGCAAATATTTACCTACACAATACTCTTTCATTACAACTATTTTTTTGTGTGTGTGTGTGTTGGGCATTTTTGTCTCTGATATCATTTTTTATTTTTATCACAGCAAATTCTGTTTTAAGAAGCAGTGACATTAATTTGCCAATGTATCAAGAAAGTGAAAAGATTGTTCACAGAAATGATGGGTACATCAACAGCCTATACTATCAGACCGATACATGTACATCAAAACTTAATATAATTTGGGATGGCTCTCTCCCTCTGCTTTAGAATCAATTGAAATATTCTGAAAGAAAGAGCCTGCAGGTTGTAATGTAAGAACTGATTGAGAGCACTACAGAAATTCATTCTAGCCATCAGCGATACACTTGGTGTTGCAGTCAGTCTTGAGTCTGACTTGCTCTGATGCAACCATAATATCTGAGCCTATATACATGAGGGTGAGAATATATGTTGCATATATATTGTGTCGTATCAACTGTGAGGCGAATTTTTTCTTTTGAGGACAAATGAACCTTATCTTATCTTATCCTATTACTCACGGACTACTCTCCAATCGTATCAAGGCCTCTGTGGGGGGGTCCCGCCAGTCTGGGACGAACACTATAAAAGACAACGGCTCTTTTGTTTCCCTCAATAGGTTTTCCATATGATCCACCATGGCTTCCATCAATTCATCAGAGAAGGGTGGGTTGGCTTCAAATGAGCCACTTGTGGGGTAGAAACTGAGAAATGGTCTAAGAGAAAAGAAGACAAATAATCAGGCTTTTATAAATTCACTGACAGCACTTAGATCTACAACAAACAACAAATACAGTGCTCCTATTTTAATGCATTTTGTTAACATTGATTATCTGGAGATCCCTAGTGATAATTTACAAGTTTGATCCGTATTTTACAGTGACTCATTATGGTTTGAGACAGTCCGAATTTCAGGCAAAACATATTCAACTGTCCCAAGTTCAGCACTTCATTTGTCAGACTTAAAATCTGGTTGTTACATTCTGTTCTGGAAATTAAATGGCATCAAAAAAAAAACCCATCTTTTTTCTCCACCAGCTCTAAAGCAAGCACTTCATCTCAAAATAAAATATTCACTTCAGTAAAATGGTAACCAATTCAATGACAACAATGAAATGTATTATGCCGAGACAGTTTCAATTACTCTTGTTTCAGTACTTCACTAGCTCTTTTCTCTTTAACTCACTAAAGACTGAGCTTGTTTTGAGTTTGGATATACTGAAGACTGGCATTTTCAGAGGAATTTTAAAAAATTAATAAACACACTTTTCATAGTCCCACATCAACCATTTTAACACATATGACAGTACTAAACCAACACAGTCTGATACAGAAAACAGAAATGGATTATGTTACATAGTTATTTTTTAATGATTTTTTAAAAATGAGTCAGATTTTGGGTTTCCCGAGAACTTGGGGAAAATATTGGAAACTGTAGATGTAGCTGAGTTGTCCAATAGTCAGACAGCGATGGTTTCTACACCTCTGCCTGCTGTGCAGAAAAGAAGATGTAGATGTAGAAGCACTAAATATAGACAAGGAAGATGCTGGTGCTTTGCCTTTACCCTTCTTCATACAATGCCTACGCTTACTAGATCTAGATCTAGACTTAGGAATTGTTAGACCATCTGTATCGTAGAATTCTTGCTTGCTAGATCTACAGGTTCGTAATTTCGATCTCCTGCGTTTGACAGGTCAGTGTAAGAACTAACAGAGTCATTGAACCGTTTGAAAACTCACACTTTCCTTGCCTTTCCCTGCTCGCCATTGTGTTTATTAAATCAACTCGACTATTGTTTTCCTTCCCTACTTTCACTTTGAAGTGACTTTCCTTGTTCTTAAAAAACTAAAAAAGTTACCAACCGACTTCTGCCAAACTTAGTATGAAATGAAACAAATAATGACTGTACGGTAAGAGACATTTCCTGGGGCATTTGCGGAAAATGGGTCAATGTGAAAAAATTATAAAGTCGATCCCACATAGGGTGCGGGAAATGTCTCAATTGACCACCAGACCATCCTGCACATGTCGTGGGAAACGTCAGAGAGTTAAAAGCTGGGTTACAAAGATGGCATTAAGTTCTATAATGCAGGCGTTCCCAACCACTGGGTCACGACCCCCAAGGGGATGCCAAGCCTTGGTAGGGGAGTCACAGAGTTTGCTAAGTGGCTTAGGATAAAATTAATTTCAATTCATCAGATACATTTTCTATGCCTTTATACTTTTTTTTTGGTCTCTGCTTCAGTGTTTCTTTCCTTCTCCATCACAGAAGATAAAAATGTAAACAAAGACCCTGATAACAGATGGTCGAATGGGTTTCAAACTTTTGGGTAGGGGGTCCCGAGTGAAAAAAATGTGGGGAACCACTGCTACAATGAGATGCACATTTTCAACAGGTCACCAGTTCATATCACAAACGAGACATACCCTCTTGATCCAAAGTAGCCATCAGTATCAGGAAATGCTGAGCAATACTGCCTGAAGTAGCAGTTCAGTGGAGAAGCGAAGCACTCAAAGGTCACACCAAACACACGATGAAGGCTCTCCATTACTGCAGGAGTCAGCGCACCCTGATTACCTTTACCTTCATTGGCACCAACACCAAAATAGATCTGGAATGAAGAGATAAAAATACCAGATAATCCTGTCTGATGTCATAGTAATAACACTAATGACAAGTTGTTCTTTAATAGTGCTGTATCATCATCATCTTCTTAGGAGAATGTTTTGAATAATTCAACAACCAAAAAACTCACTTCTACAACTCTGCTAGAGATGGACACAGATGATAAATGCTGAATGAAACCCATAATAATACTCGTGCTCAAAAGGAGGACATACATACCGTTTTTTCTTGAACCTGAATGGGAAAGGCAGTGAATACTATGGAAAACAGACTAAAGTATGAAGTAAGTACTTATGACAACTGGACAGTTTTGTCTTCATAATTTCTTGCCTTACACAGCTAACTTTTTACAAACCAAATTTGTGTCAATCCACCCTTATCTACCATGTCATGAGATGGGAACAAGTGTAGGATCTTGTCATAATAGGAATACTGGAAGGGAGGAAGATGGGAGTACTGGAAGACAGAGAGAGAAGATTTTGGACAGCATAACAGTGTGGCTCAAAGTGAACAGCACACTGAAGATCTAACAACTATGAGAATATGGTATGTGTAGACTACTGGGAAATGGTCGCAAACGCTATGGAACAAGGCAATTATTTCTCTGTCACAGGTAAATTAATGACTGGGTATTTAAAGGCACTTAAAACAAAGAAACTATCAGATTCTTTTATTCAGATATTACCTTAACAGCTCTGGACAAGATTAGAAGTTTACAAACCTGATATCTCTTGAGTAAGCACCAAACTCGGGCCAGAAAGTTGTCAAATCGTGGATCATCTCGACAGTTTAATCCATAGAGTTGCTCCTACAGAACAAAACAAAAATGTTCATCTCAAAATTTTCACCTGCTCTTTCCCAATTTCACTTTTACTTGGGCTCTACCATCTTATATACCAATGTCAGTGATTAACCCACTCAAGCATATTCATGCCCAATGAACATAACCAACAATGGGCCCATGGGAGTAAAAGATTATATACCTCATATATCCTATAACATGTATTTAATAAGAAAAACACAAGAGTGGTAAATCTAGATCTTGAAAAATGATCTACGGGCATGCCATACAAAGCCCTTGGTGTATTTTCCTGATCGATAAAAATTCATGTTGAACACTTAATTGCTGACAGAATTACTTATTTAAAATTTCCATTTGAGTTTTTTCAATATTTCAAAGCAAAGACTGATCCAGTTAAGAGATTATACTTTATAATCACAATGATTCCCTACCATTTTCCAAAAATGTTCCTGGTTCATCTTGAGTGTTTCATTTTTATATCGTAGATGTGCCACCTCGTTCTCAATGATCCGCTCCACCACAGGGAGTCTGGGTGTTGGGACACTGAGCTGGACAGCATAGCAGTAGGTCAGGCGAGGGTTGGTTGGTTCTGGCATTGGGGTTCCCTCTGATAGAAACCCAGCACACAAATATTCAGCCACACCAAAATTCTACTGAACATGTAATCACACAAATACAAATTGATTATCATATTATTGTCATCCTTGTGAGGATAATAAATATCGGTGGAACATCCAATTCCACAAATGTAAATTAATTATCAGTTTCAGGTGACAATCCAAAATATGCTGTAATTTACAAAATTATAAAAAGTCAGATAAAAATACAGGAAAAAAAAAATGCAGGCAATAATCTGACTTTATCTCTTCTGCAATATAATCAAAATGAAAATTAATTGTATTACTTTTCTTTAGGACCATCGCTCTGTTTTAGAAAGTTTCACTTGGGAGTTGTTTCGGTTGTTATTCAGATAAATAAAATCTTGGCATTTCACCAACATTCGGGGATTTATTAATCATTTCAACATTCATGTGCTAAACCTGATCATACCAGATCAAACAGATATATGAACATCATCAATCAAATCTTGCTTTGAACTAGTCTGAAATGTCTTATTTGAAACATTTGCCAGTAATATTTACCTGTAATGTTGTGCTCTTTTAAGACCTCCCAAGTCTTTTCTTGGATCTTTTGAACATTCTCAACAGATAACTTGAAAATTTTGTGCACAATGCCTTTGACAGACTCCTCAGCGGCCTCATATAGACAAGGTTCACACTGACGCTTCAAGTGCGTGAGTCGTTCCTTCAGGAATAAAAGACAGTGTGTATGAGCTATAAACAATGATTTCCATTGGTGTCCATTAAATTGGTACTCCTGGTCAACAGCTGACAAAAGCATAATTTGGAAAATCCAATACAGTGGCTTTAAATGAAGTGTATAAAAATAAACAGTACTAAGCGATCAGATTCAAATTTTTTTCATTACATCTTCCGTGTTTTGATCACGATCAAACTGGACTTTTGAAGTAATTCAGTTTGTATTTTAAATCTTTTCATGACACAATGAAGGAACTGTCAGCACAAGTCTAGCCTGGTAAATATGGAAGGGTCCCTAACACAAATAAAATAAAGAAAATTGAGTTAGTACCATATGCATTTCGAAAGGCAAATAATTCCAAGACTGAAATACATGACTGCCACATTTTTATAACAGCAGTTTCTATATCAATTCTTGACAATGTTAGTCACACAGTTGGTACATCTCTTGAACAAACACAATAACAACTAAATAAATAGCAGATTTATGATGCTTTCTCTTTGTTTAAATCTGCATAAAGTTGTTTGCTTTGTTGTCCTACAATGAACACATTTCTATTTTACTGAGGTTTGAGTAGCCTTTGCACAGTGATTATTTGAATTCCTTTCTAGTCAATTTAAATTTTAAAACCTGCTAGCAATGGTCAAGTCGCATTAAAGAGACAAGTCCATCACAAAAATATGAAATTGGCACCAAGTCACAAAATATATTTCAGACAACAGCAGAAGAACTTACTAAGTAGTCATCATATGTGGCATTCTGACGCTTCCGCAACCACTTGAACGTTTCCTCCACATTCCACTTCACAACTTTGCGACCCTCTGAAGATGCTTTCCTGAAATTTCATCAAAACTGCTTACTGAATCTGGCCAATTCTAAACTGCACTTTATACTGTCAAATTACACCGAGATATCTAATATCCTTGTGACATTTTTTATATTTACTCATGTTTTCCACCACAAAATTTGTTATAGGCTGGAGGAGAAAAATGGTCCAGTCTGAAGGAAAAAACTACCTAGACAACGAATAAAATAATTTTAAATTCTAAGAATACACATAACAATCTAAGAACTTCACTTTAGTTATTTCTTGTCAACACCACAATTTCTTCACTGCAAGTTTGACAACCTATTGTCACTGGTTTCAAATTAAATAGCTGAAAGCAATAATTTCTTTACTACATGTCCAATGTTTACAGATAGGTTGCAATCTGACTTTTATGGCCATTTCAAATATACTACAATCCCAACACAAATTTGAACATCGTTCTATATCTTGCACTAAAATATTTTTTTTACATGCTTATTTTATGACTGACTGAAGAAACAGATATCCTTCAATATCATTTCCAAGATTCATACAATATTTTGAACAAAATATGTTACATGTTTTTTCATTCTTCCAAATTGTGTTAGCACCCAATACCCACAAATGTCGGGTCCACACATACCTGCTCTCTATCATTCTCTTGGCCGCCTCAGCATATCTGTACAACTGTTTCCTTGCATCCGTGGAGAGCCTGGGTTTGACTAGCTTGACTGGGATGTCATTCATAATTTCATGCACCATCGATTGGGACAGTTCTGGTGAACAGTCAGATGGAAGGAATGGATCTTTCCCCTTGTCGATTACTTTCCGCTCTAACAACCATCGATTGAATGAGTCCATTGGTGCATCGATATCTGAAGAAGAAAAAAGGAAAGTTTTGATGAAATTTCACTTTCTGATCAAATTCAGACTGCGGAGATAGATAAATCCGTCCTCTTCATCAAGCACATGTAGTGGCTGTTGTTGATCAGCACCTGCAAAGCTAATAATGGGGGACAAGTAAACGTATTTTTAAATTATGTACTTTTAAAATTTAATCCCATCGAGAGGTGAAACAATGCAATGTATAAATACTGTCACTAACCCTTTGATGTTTTATTAAGGTAAAAAAAGAACTGAGAAAAATGTCTGAAATGAAGCCCAAGAAGGACAATGATGACAATGTTACCTTTTTTTTCTTCTTTCACTGCTGGTTATGGTTACGGTTTTGATAAGCTTTTCAACCTCCTGTCGTGGTGGTTGACTCAGCTGTACAAAAACGCACAAAAATGTAAGTTTGCGAGCTCATTTCACTGCCATTGTGGATGAATTGGGACTTCACATTGATAGATTTATTCCAGTGAAGGCAAAGAAAGCATAAGCAATCTCATCACTAGGAATATTATGGTACTCATTCTTCAGCTACCCTGCATTTCTAGTTGACAAAAACAAGGATAAAAACTACTTTATAGGACAACTTTCGTTCCACTCACATGAACTTTCATTTAGCTATTGCATTCCAATTTGAGACATATAATTACTACAAAAACAAACTTACTTTCTCTCTGCCGGCACATATCTTCATAGATTTGGCGTAACTTTATGACTAGACTACAGCGGAAGGTTTCAATTTCAGGATGTGGTGGTGGCATATGTAATGGGGCTCTTTCTTTGATGACAGCATTTGTGGGGACATCAAAGTTCCAAAATGGTCTGTTAGGAAAAGAAGATAAAAATGAGAAATAAAGCCACAAAAGACTCATGCATGCAAGTTTACCTCCTGACTCAATTTTCTTTATTTTCTCAAGCACAATTTATAAAATCCTTTCTAAATTTGGGCAGCTCATCAAAATTCCTGAAATCGCTAAAACAACAAAACTATGAAATAATATTACAAGCAAATGAATCTAATGTGCATCTCCGCAGATCCATGAAACAGTAAAGACAGAGATCAGAAATGTATATTTTTTGTATATTTGGAAAAAAGAAACTGAGATAGTTTTACTTCCTCTTTTTATTATGTACAAACACAATAAATACAATAAATCAAATGTCACACTACAGAGGGTTATTTATAAAAGCCCTCTGACTTTTTCATTTCATTTCTCATGGCGTGCACAGGGTCATTTACCTGGTGAGGCAGGCGGTGAACATACCACATTTATATTCACAGCTTCAAATACAATTTTACAGGATCGCTTAAAATCTAGTGTACATTTCTGTCACAGTTTTTCAAAAATGGGTTATCTCTGATCGTTCAAAACTCAAAACTGGCAGTCACAATGAGTTTGGAATTTGGCAAGGTGATAAACAACATACAAATCTTTACACATACCAAAGGAGAAGTCCGCTTACCGAAAATGAAATGGCTGAGAGTGAGTTATATCCAATAGAAGCCTATTTCATTAAGTTCTCTTTACGCATTTTAACCTCCTGTAAGTAGTTATCTCGGCGAGACTGAAAACTATTTGATAAACCAACGCAGCCAAATCCTTACAAGAGATACACTACAATAATATCAATGAAAAAGAAACAACTCCAGTCTGGTAACAGGATATTAACAGAAAGCATGATTTTTTTTTTTCCTCATTTTGCCTATTTTCTTGTCTAGTTTCCTCACGCACTTTCCTTCTGCGCTGATTCTTTTGTGGAATGCAACATTCGTGCAACTTGTAACACATGATTATGCATTACAAATTGTAATTTCTATATGCTGTTATTCATACCGCATTCCCGTTTTTTAAAGTTTGAAAACTGACCAATGACTGCTTTTAGGCCCCACATCTCCCATTAGACTTAGTCCAAATCTGTTTTAGTGCAAAAGGCAGACAATGCGTCGTTCCAGAAGATGTTTCTTGGGAAGTGTGTTCTTGGGGAAGAGTTCTCTGTATACTTTCATGTATTCATCGATGGCGGTTTGAATGGAAGTAAACGGTTCTTCACTGATTGGATTAGTGTATAAAACGAGAGGGTGGGCTTTGCTCAAGGCGTGATTTAAATTGTTAAACATTATGTTCATTCTATCAGCTTTCCCAATACCAGCCGGCTTTTTGTACAGGCTTTAGTCTGAGTGATGAGTAAATATATGAGATCCGATGAGATCTTCATGGACTGTGGGACTGAGGTTTCAGTGACAATTGTTACCGACATATGACCGACTGACGTCTTTTTCTGTTTTGTTCTCTCTGTTTCATATTCGACAAAGTTCATTCACTGATCTCATATAACCCTAGAGATGTCCAGTGGTCAATCAGGTCAAAGATGGGAATATTCTACTTTGAATTTGAATTTTCCTCCAATTCTCATACATTGCAGAAAGAAGCTTATACTATCTTTAAACCTATCACTTCTGGAGCATGAATACATATCACAAGAAAAATCCTGGAACGCCAGCAGTAGTTTCAACTGACGTTTTTAGACTTCATATGGCCCTGTAATACTATTTCATAGCTGAGATTTCACTTTCAATTAATTATTACGGAATAATCACACTTTAAGCAGATATGAAAATTGCACTGAGCAATACAGAAGCATTTTATTAAATGCTGACATAAAAATTTTACAAGTATAAGCTGCCACTTTTGTGTAACTGAAGATAATATTTAGGAAATAATAGTTCAAGTTTGCCAACTTTACATGAAGTTTTCGAATGAACATAACTTAAAAACTAATAGTCACAAGGACATCGCGTTTTCACAGAATTGTAGCAGAGAAATGATTCTTGAATGTAGAACAGGCAGATGAGTGCTGGTAATTGAAAGATAGATATAAAGAATTAAAATCACCTATTAATAAGGGCAATGTGATTGTGAAACGCTATCATAACCCCTATTAACCCCGCATCGGGCGTGCTGGTGGGGGAGATCTATTGCCTGAACTAAAAGTCCCGATTCGAGGCGAAATGCGATGCTGTGTTCTCTCCAATTTTTCAAGAGACAAGAGTTTGGAAGTGACTATAGCAGCCCTATATCTTTGCCTGTCATATATGTGTCAACAGACTCAAATCCATGTACGGGACACTGATAAAATACGGAATAGTCTCTTTATATTTCCCGTTATTCAATTATTTTTTTTCAGATTGTTTCAGTGCTAGAAATAGAGCTTTTCAATGAATAAAAATCAATCAAATTCAGGATTCTGTGCTTGGATAAATTAGTGTGAAATGTGAAGTGCATCTTTTTTTTGGCCAAACCTCACATTGTGACAGCCTTACTTATAATTCAGCTGTGCTTTCTTGAGAGGACTGCCCACACAAAGTTCAGCACTTGCCCTCCGCTTCATGACGGACATGACAGGGTTGATCTCTGTGCTGGGACGGGACAATCTCTTATCCAGGGCACCTGGTACGGGTGTGCCTGGACCTCCATTGGTACTGTCAGTGTTGATTCCCAATGGATCTGTCAGGGGGTCATGCTATAAGACCAGAGAAAAAACAAATCAAAACTATTGATACATGTGTAACAAATTATAAACTGATGGTAAAGATATAAATACTGGTTTATTCCTTACGAAACCATCAATGAGAACCAAAATTAGAGCTTGCAAATGGTAGATTTGTTCAAAGTTTTGTTTTGAGTTCAAGCACTTTCACAGATAATATAAAATTTCAATTATTCCTTAACCAGCTTTCAGATTCTGCTAATTTCACTACAGAAATCAATTACATGGAGAAGTTAATCAGTGTAATTTCCTTCAAGAACATGTATTAAAACATTATTTTGATCCTATCAGATTTTATTAAAGGCTGCAAATTTTAAAGAACAAAGGCATACTTTCAATCACACCTGATGACAAAGAGCCCAGAAAACACAGCACATATCAAGCTATGATCCATATTAGAACTCACCGCAACTCCTAGAGTAGGTGTCTCCCATAGAGATTCGTTTGTGAGTTTGTTGAAGTAGTATGGTCGTCCTTCCCGCCGGCTCCAAAATTTTCGCCAGCCTGCTTGCAACAATTCCGGAGGAAGATCATGAACTGGGTCTGGAGACATAGGTTGTGGTGATGAAGACTGCGAGCTTATAGAAGACTGCCGGTTTACGGACTGAGGATTGAATCCTGACGGCACTGTTGTGCGAACGTGCAGCTGTAGGTGACTACCAGAGGGCACCAAGTCCTCCTTGCTGCCAACTGTAGCTGAAGTTGATGCCCCCGGCGACACAGGGTCTGACATGATGATTGATTGAGATCTTTAATACTTGTGTTATATTCCCACAGATTCCTGAAAAAAAAAAAAAGAATTAATCAACTTTATGCAATACTTGGCAAAATACTAATTATAAAACACATGGTTATTAAATGAATGGTTTATCACACAAAAAACACAAAAGAAAGCCAAACTGTAAAAAAGATACACAACAAAAGTAAAGTTCTTTAATTAGTCATACTGCTAAATTTAAAAAATGTAATTCAAAATTATAAATAAATTTTTCACTAAGTTCAATCTAGTACTCTAACTTTAAAACTGTATCTATGAGCGCAGATTTGGAAGTGGTATATTACCACTACTCCCATATAATTACCTTCATCGTCAGTGATACTAGTTTACCAGAATCAATCTTCTACATTCTTTCTGAATTTCCTGTCACTATCGTAAAACTGGCTAATTATTCACTGCATAGTTCAAGCAGTATTTGACCTGTAAATTGAAACAAAATCCAACATCTTTTGAAAGAAAGTTTCACAAATTCAAAGCCTGTAATCAAGAGCTAATGCTCTACCATTGAAAACAAGGAATATATTACATTACTTCCCTTGTTGTTGGTGTTTTTTTTTGCTATTTACTACAATTCAGACCATCTTGTAATGTTTAATTTTCACATCTGACTCACTAATTTAATTACAACATACAACAGATTTAGACTGCATGAACTTCAGCAACAAAGTTACCTGGGCTTTTGCAACTAGTATGCTCCCACATTTATTCACAGACCCCTGTAGGTCAAAGGTTATACAATATGCCTTCTATTAGGTCATGTGAGTCTGGCAATTACTTGTTATTAAGTGTAAGTTTTTGTATCAAAAATAAACGTAATCTACTTTTACCAGTAATTCATTTAATTTAAATAACTGTTCTGATTATTCATGATAATTTCATCATGAGATTTGTTAATTCATAACAAATGTAATGGTTTGTATCATTCTGTTTTCATGCAGGTAACCTATATAAATAATAAATAATAATAATAAAAATGCTATGATGAATGGAAAATAAAAGATTTAAAGTTTTCCCATCATTTCTGAAACAAATTGTTGGGCATATCCTGACCTGATCTGCTTACACATACTCCAATAAGTCTTATATCAATGGTATTTATGTAACTGAATTTTTCTAAAACAAATATGAAAAAAAACAAGATAAGAAGTTATTAAAACAAGGCTGAGGATACTCTCTGGCAAATGCGGTTCATATTCTACAGCAACAAGGTAGCTACAAAGTAATTAACTGTCACATACATGTTCAAAAATATCTGTTGGACAAATGACAACATAGCCAGCATACATAGTCCATACAGATCTCTTTCTACTGACAATTATTTTGATATAGTGAACAATATCACATTCCCCAATACAAATGTCATGTACTATGAAACAAGATTTATTTCACATACATGGGCGTGCAGATTTTTAATTGCAAATTGTCTGCACCAAGGTCTACTATCATTTCCCCTGTTTACGCTCTTGGTATGTTATCCCCTAATTGTAGTGTCAAAAATATAGTACGTGAATTTTATTTTCAAGTTAAGATAGAGCATTTTGCTAGAATATGGAGTGGTTTGTATGTGAAAATTTATGTTTGTTAATGATGTAATCTATTAATGTG
The DNA here is from genome assembly GCA_039654565.1 of Peronia peronii. Classification (NCBI taxonomy): domain Eukaryota; kingdom Metazoa; phylum Mollusca; class Gastropoda; order Systellommatophora; family Onchidiidae; genus Peronia; species Peronia peronii. Next base: position 2,099,625 of record JBCEWB010000020.1, read on the forward strand.
TAGTATGACATGACAAAACGACATATAAACACATGATTGAAAAGAAAAGCCGAACACCTATAATTTATCTCTGTCAAATAGTTATGTATTCTCGAAAGAGGATATAATATGAGTTGCATTTTTTTATTATCATTTGATAATGACTGCAGTAATGCAATATCTATTATGTGGAATATATAAATCGATAACCAGTGCATTTTATGAGCTGCTTGTCGGTTAGCCAGAAAAGCACTTACAGGAACTGTAAGCAAAAACTTTTCTAGTCGACAATTCGCCCGCAAGCACAGACGCCATCTTGGTTTGGCAATGGCTTGGGATGGGTTCGTCAAAATGCATTACAACACATCTGTAGCGGAATAAATATTTCTAAATCATTTCATCTTTGAATAAATGTAACAGTCCAATAAGAAAATTTACTTTGCATACAAGAAAAAATATTTGCGAGGTATTTTTATTTATTTCTTCAAAGAAAATAGGTACATCTCAAATAAAAAAGTTTAAAAAATGAACATTTATTGTACATATTTTTTCGGTGGTACTTTTTAATTTATTGATAATGACGCGTCCAATAACAATATTTGCATAATTTATGTATGTCCAGTGATAATCAGCGACATTACTGTTACTTGAGTTTAAATCCTATTCATGCCATCATCTCGGTGATAATTTCGGCATTAAAACTGAAAGACGTAAAGCGAACATCCGACAAAAACATGCATACAAATAGAACAGGAGGGTGCTAATGTAGTATCGGCCCCTTACCTGTAAAACAGGAGTGCGAGTATGTTAGGATGGTCTTCAAAAGTTCATCTTGCCCGCGCTTTTGATTTCTATCACAACATAAAACTACTGCATTCAGCTATGATACAATAATAGTACGTAACCTTTCAGATGCTTTCAATTTACTATCCCGACAATTAAGAGGGATAAAAAGATAATGACTCTACACCAAACTGTTTTATTGCTGTGCACAGACTTTTATTCACCTTTTTTTAAAAAAAATTATTATTGTTAAATCATGTGGCCATTGAATAATGTTCAAACCATCTCTGAATTTTATCTTTGGAAAAAAAAATCAACAAAAATGCATGTAAGAAATCTGAGATCGAAATGGAATTATTTCGCATATAAAAATAATTTCTCAATACTAGAACATGCCGGACATTCAAAAACAAAAACAAACAGACAAACAAAAAAACAGTTACTTTGATTGTAAACTCTAAATTAACATGTTTTAAAATATGCGTTTGTGCTGATCTTTCATCTTAGGACTATCACCACTTTGATTGAAAACTGTCCTTGATAGTGTGTGTGTGTCATAAAGAATAATATGTTTGCTGCGAGAGGCAAAGGTGTAACTAAATTGGCGATCTAATTATTCATTACATAATGTGGTTACAAGAGATGTAATATTTATTTCTTAAAACATAGAATGAATTGTAGAGATAGACTTGTTTAAATATTTAAAAAAAAAAAAAAAAAAAAGTAGCCCCCAGGGAGGATCGAACTCCCGACCCCTGGTTTACAAGACCAGTGCTCTAACCACTGAGCTATGGAGGCGCCTGTAGAACTAAGTCAGCCAAAACTAGACTATCGCCATAATTTTATGAGCGGTTGGCTGTGATCTTGCGCTACATCGTTCCTCAGTTACTTTAACACTTGGCACATGACAGTCTTCTTTTCAACTTAACACTTGGCACATGATCGTCTTCTTTTCAACTTAACACTTGGCATATTTTATCAGTATGGATTCGAACGTATTCAAACGAAAACTTAACCCTTACCAACCCTATACAACTTTGAATTGGTTCGGTTAATGTCAACCTTATTTCAAGTCACCCTTTTTTCGGGTCCTGATGGGTTAGTTGACTTAAAGTGCATGGCAAGCGTGCCCACTTCGATTTTGATATTTTGGTTGATTAAGCTGAATCTTAATAAAACGTATTTTGAACGCGTCATACTATCGAACGTACAATTCGGATCAAGCAGCCTCGCGAGTTTATTGTTCAATTAATTATTACCACATTTGTAGAATAACGTCAAAAATAATAAACTTTTTTCGGGCTTATGTACATAAAAAAACAGATCCATATGCAGCAATGTTGTGTGCCAAATTTCAGATGGATCCATTCAGCAGTTTTCGAGTCCATAAGCCTATTGTGAGTTTTGTTGCAGATTTATACATGTAGTATAGATTAGACAATAATGGCTACCTTTGTGTGTGTGTGTGAGTGTGTGTGCGTGCCCGCACGTGTGTGTTTTGGAAATCAAACTGTGGCGAGGGGCGTTATTACTGGCTGTTTTGTTTCAAAAAGTTGTGCCAATTCAAATAGGATAAATAATACAGATTCATTGTACCACGGGAGACAAATGAGGCAAGAATTAGTTATGAGTACTTTCTGAAATAGGCAGAAATGCTACCGGTACCAGTTCTTTCTTCTTTTTTTTTTTTCCTTTTTTTCTCTTTTCTTTTCTTTCCTTGTCTGTTCTTTCCTTTTCTTTTCTTTCAGGTTCTTTCTGTCTTTCGTTCTATCTTTTTGTCTTTCTTTTTATCCCCTCCCCCCGGCCACTTATAAGGCCTGCTTGAATCACCTCTGTTTTGTTGATGTTGCATATTTCATAGAATATCAATGGTAAGGTCATACAGTTATTCCTGTGCGGCTTTAACCATGGCTGTCAATATTCCCTCTAGAACTGCCAATTGCGTTTTTTGTTGTTGTTGTTTATTTGTTCCAATCATCTGTGGTACATTGAGAACTTTGTCAAACAGCATAATTTAAAAAAAAAAAAAAAACTCCGCTGACCATAGTGTGTTGGAATATGCAATAAAGAAATCTCACATTTCGTCTGCTAATGTAGATATTAAAGTGGTGATATATATTACATATATAATTATACTCTATCACTTTCTCGATTCCTCGTTCAGCTTATTTCCTGGTTGTTCGTGAGTAGGTGTATAGTTAATGATTTGTCTATCTATCTACCTATCTGTCAGGTTTTCTGTCTGTCTGTCTGTCTATCTGTCTATCTATCTATCTATTTATCTATCTAGCTAGCTAGGTAGCACACATTCTCCCTCACGTGATGTATCTGTAGAATTCATTGTCTTTTTGCTGTTGTTGTTGTTTTTGTTTGTTTGTTTGTTTGTTTGTTTGTTTAAGTTTTGTAATCCGTTGGCGTCAGGTATATCAGCTTTAAGTTCACGTCCAGTTTGGTCAGAAAAATTTATTGAGTAGAAATTTGGAGTGTTGAGATCCTGGGCCTTGTACTTTATTATGATCGATGGTTACATGTACGACTTCAATAGCCTACAGAGATCTACGTATACACGGCTTCTCTCTAGATCCAGATTGGTATCTGCTTATCATGACATATATTAAGACGGAGTCTAACTGTGACAGAAAAGGGATAAGAGGAAAGTGGTTCGGGAAGGGAAAATAAGGAGGGTGGTTTTTAGTCTTACAACTGTTGGGAATGGAGAGGGCGGGGGTACTGGATAAGGAATTAGCGGATAGGCCAAGTGCAGCCTGATAAAAACCCGGATGTATTGAATACTGGGTTACTCTATGCATGTTTGTACACTTTATCTAGTATTGTAGGCCCTACATGATCTGTGGTAAATGTACTGTTATAGCGTGAACCGGTATAGCAAGGTATAAGGCACTTGTTTTCACTGCAGGTTGTGTTCATAGGCCTAAGTCTGACTGAAAGTGCTCCATATTCTGTGTTAGTAAATATTAGTTTGTGTGTTTCAGTGCCACAAGAAAGTACCAGCAGCGGAAAATCCCGGAGTGTTGGATTATTCAGTCGTGTAACACTGAGATAAAGTGTAACGGTTACGGTTTTGTTAAGCTTTTCAACCTCCTGTCGTGGTGATTATCTCAGCTGTACAAAAGCGCACAAAAATATAAGGGAAAACTGACTTTCTATAACACAACAGAGCACGTAAAATCATTACCGTTTTGGATGTAGTCACAATAGTAAGGCATCAATAGGAACAAAATTGCTTTAAATGTAAGGGACGAGAGCTGATTGTTGAGAGGTGAGAGTCACTTGATCGGTCATAATATTCTGACAATCCTTGATTCTGTACTACAATACTGGGCACTAGTTTAAAATCGTGGTCTCAGGCATCTTGAGGACAAGCGGTGACATTGATTCTGCCAGCCAACACAGCTGTTCAGAATATTGACAGAAGACTATAATAATAATAATAATAATAATAATAACATTATTATTATTATATTATAATTATTGTAATATTATTATTTTTTTTTTATTATAGCCCCGATAAAGAGCCAAGCGGGCTCGAAAATTTGGCAGAGGATTAACATCAATATTAGATCTAAGTTCTTTGTATATGTTATTTGCTTTTTTTGAATTGTTTGATTAGTTGCCGGTTGGACAGTCGTGTTATATTTTGTAGAATAATAATAATAATAACAATAATAATAATAATATCTGTGCCGTGTAATGCAACAGATTTACACTAGTAGTAGTTGAAATCGTTAGGTTGTCAGGAATAGATTACACGCGTTTGCTGCTAACGGGCGAATGTATAAAACTGGTACCTACGTGATCCCCACAGCACTTATTTTGGGAATCCTTGATTCATTGACACATATTAATTATTTTAAACGTCAAAGGGGGGGGGGGGGGGGGGAGAAAGATGTGTTCTGGTCCAGGGTCGGCC
>JBCEWB010000020.1:2105980-2130224 GCA_039654565.1 Peronia peronii
CGCCTCCTCCTGGAGGTTTACCCCCACCCCCTCCACCACCTGGTCTCACCCCACCTCCCCCACCACCACCTGGTGGCCGTCTGTCCCCGGTACCTCAGCCATCCTCCAACCTTCCCCCACCCCCTGGTTCCAACTTGAAGAAGAACAAGAAGACGGTGCGTCTTCACTGGCGCGCTCTGCCTGGTGACTGCCAGCATCCAGCCAACAAAGGAGATGTGATCTGGAAACAACTGGTCCCAATCAAGATTGACACGGAGAAGCTGGAACATTTGTTTGAGACCAGAACTTCAGAACTCAAGTCAAAGGCAAGTCTTTCCATCTCTGTTTTCTATACCATGTTGTCTTCTCAATGTTAGAATTGCAAGACAAGTGAAAAAATTTGCGGTGGCACTCGGACCATCAGAACAAATCTTCTATTATTCTGTCTCCTGAAGTGAACATATTTGATAAACAGAGAGATTTGTGAGTTTTATTTCAGACCAAGTGAAGCTTTAACATAACCTATACTTTCTCAGAGACTGAATCTTCATGCTTGTTATGTGACTGGTGTCATTCAGTATTTGCAAAAATCAACTAAGCTGAGACTAACATTAATTCATCGTTTCCATCTTTAATTCTATAGTGTTTATTGATTCAAAGTTTGTTGTATCACTGTCAGTCTTCATGAGGCATTTTTTCAGCCAGCTAGGTTACTTCCCTTTGCCAAGTACAAGAAGTTCAAAACAAACATTGTTAAGAAGGAAAAAATCACTTTCTCTGCTGTTATTTGAAACATCTGAAACAAAAAGATATGAGCAAATTTGTGTGATGAGGAAGAAGCATTTTTATCACATTGTGAATGTCTCAGGATTTTTTTGTTATTCGTGTTCCAGATACCAGACAAAAAAAAGGATATTTTTTTTTAGTCTTTTTTTTCTTTTCACTGCTTGTCTTATAACCTCTTGTACTTGGTAAATGAGAGAAATAATATAGCTAATGCTCAAAGTGACTCATTGAGCCGCAGCGGCCATTGTTGCATTAATCCCAGACTTTGCAGCACTGCTGCTCCATAGCAGTGTGAATGAGCTGTACGCTCACAGCCTAATCTTTCTGTCTGTAGTGACTGACTGATAGCATTATTAGGGACTGGCTCAGTTGCTGGAGAGTTGATGTTACACTGTCATCTTGCGCAGTTGTTTACTGACAAGCTCGCTTGAGATCTTCCACTAAATTATCAGATACCGTTACATCTTTGTTTGAGTTAACCACCTCCAGGAGGTTGAAAGGTTTACCAAGAACATCTTTTGTCTTTATAGCAGTGGTCTCCTCTGGGCTAAATTTACAATGTTTGTGAAAAGATGTATTACATTATTTCAAAAGTATATGGAATTGGTAAATTCTTCTATGGTAGATTTTTATTTCTTCATTCGAGAAAGAAAGAATTTTCTGGTATTTTGGACAAATTATATCATTTTTAGTTTCTTAGCTGTGTGGCTCTCATCATTGTGCAGGACAAGAAAGTGTTCTGAATGCCAGATGTAATTTCTTGAGTATCATTGTGTCTGAATAGGATCATAGTGGCAAAGGACATTGTGAACTATTATTGAAATGTTTAAATTTGATTGCAGATAATGTTTTAATTTGATAAGCTGTTCTTTTAATCCTGGCATAAATAATATTTGTCTAAAATTGTCAAATACATTTAAAAAAAAAAAAGGTTGATCATTTGAGATATTCTGTCTCAAGTCATAAAGTAATACCTGAATCACATCAATAGAGGATACATGTAGTTTAATGAGAAACTAGTAATTTGAAATTTGTTAGATTAAACGTATGCCGTATCGTAGCATATATCTATTAGCAATGACAAACAAGCAAATTTACATGTTCTCTCTTTAAAAAAAATCATATAAAATATGTGACGGAATCTGTAGATAGTGAATGTGTTTGTTTGTTTTTTTATTTGGTGGTTTGTTTTTTTTGGATTTTTTTTTGAAGTAAGTGTCTGATCTTGAAGCACTTGGAGTGATATAATATAGTCAGGATTAATTTTATGTGAGATTTTCATTTTACCTTATGGTGTTAATAGTCTTCTTTTTTTTCTTTAATTTATGGGTGATAATAGTTGTTTTTCTTGTTTTCTACTTATCTAGTACAGATATGAGCTGTAGTCAGTGGATTATGCAGTTCCGTGTTTCTTTTATTGTCTTGAGCTAACTGATGACCATGAGTCATATTGCTTCAGTTTTGAGGCTTAGAATGACTCATTTACTCAGTATAGAGTGTGTCTCATTAAAAATTGTAAATGAAAATGGAAAAAAAAAAAAAAAGGATCCCAAGAATAACAAGAAAAAAAGGTAGGGGTAAAAATTTATGTATAAAATCATTTTTGAGGTGTATTTATTTTTCTACATATGTCAAGTTATTTTCAGATAAAATGCAGCATAAAGGCTAAAACAAAGGGCAAAGGGAAATGACAATTCATCAGAAAGTGCTAGACATGTATCACAAATTAGCAATGTTTGACATTTTTCAACAGCACTCCGCTGTTCTAATTCAGTTTTTTAGGGTCTTTGAGCTCAAGTCTTTTCATTGTGTACTTATTGCCTTTTTCTTTGTGCTTTTTCTCTGCTTAACTCACTCACTCACTCTCTCTTTCGCTTACTCTTCATTTCTCCTCTTGTCTCTTATTTCCGTTTTATTCCTTGAACTGTCATATCTTAAGTGTCTCAATTTCGTGCTCTCTCTCCTTCTCTTTCTGGAAAATGTCACATTCAGTCTATTCTGGCAGATTGCACCACACTACATGTGTTTTTTGTTTCTGTTTCTGACTTATTAATGTATGATGAGTAACCATGCCTTTATGTTGTAGCTACTCGGAAAGAGTTGGCATTTAGTATTAATCATTTCTTCTTTTCTACACGGCTTGGCTGCGTTGACCGATGTTGCGGGCTAAATCTCATGTTGCATGTGCAATGCATTTTTCTTCAGGATGTGGTAAGACTTTCTTAACTTTCTAGTTATTTTGTCTCGTATGATTTTTGTTGTAGTTGAAACACATAATATGGAATAGAAGAATCTGAATCTTAGATTTGACTGATAGACAGAAGAAAGAGAGTGAATGTGGAGGTGTAATTGTACATAGGTGTGATTGTGTAAGTGTGTGAGTAAAAGTTGTATGTAATGAAAAAAAAAAAAGAAAGAAAGAGAGAACGAAAGAAAAAAACCTGAGAGATCATATGGCTGTACAAGAGATTGACATCAGAAGGTGACTACTCTAGATAGATAATTGTATGTGCACGTAGCTGGTTGATGTTTTGTGAAATGCAAACATTGTTGCACTATTAACCAGAACTATTGGTTCACTCTGTAGTTGTAACAACTGGGAGAATGAGCATTGCACTCTGAATCTGTAAAATCAATGCATGAAAGTCATTCAGTACATAGGGGTTATTAGGACTTGGCATTGGGTCATAAAATAATTTGCAGGAACAAGCTATTCTTTTGTTAAAATTTGCTGAATATGTTGGGAAAAAAAAAAAGCATCATTGTAAACAGCTGCGATTTATAGAAAATATCCTATATTAATTTTGTTGAGTTCTCTCATTGTTATCTCCAACCATACCATTGTCTTAAGATCATTCCTGGAAAAGTCATGATAATTACATTTTTCATAAATCTCAATATGCTATTGATTGATAATTTGAGTGGAAGACAAGAAAAGATGATATTTCAAAGATGAAAATGTAAACATAGCACACCTTGCTTCAAAAATGTCATGAGAAGACAAACCAGAGCTGCTGCTTCTATCTCCTTACATCACAATATAGCCATATGAAGTTAAAATTCAGCTTTGTCACCCAATACCAGCGGAAATTAAATTTTATCTCAAATCTGAATTTTCCTCTCATTTCTTTCCTTCCCCTACACCCCCCACCCCCCAATAATCTATGCACCCATTATTGTGCGTAAGTAGCCCATATTATGTATGCCCTTACGTATACATATTATTATAACACACCCAACCTGTATTCCCTTTATTTTTACCTAGCCATGATACAAAAGCCACATATTACAAGTTTATCTCTAATTCCATTTATGCCATAGCCTGAAAAGGTTGACATTCAAACTTTTGTTGCCACCCACGTATATAAAATATTATTTTTGCTTTGGGGGCTGGGTGCTCCTGGTTGAGGTTTTAATTATGTTAATTATTCCTAATTTATTCATCCTTCATATTATCATTATATAAGGTAATGTTCATTTTTTTAAATTCCTGTTTGTTGTGTGTGTTCGCTTTTTTCATTTTCAAAGTTGATTCTTGCGTTGCACATTTTATCTTTTGCTAGTCAGCATTAAATTGTAATTTGGAAAGGAGAAATTCAGTGTTTATGCTATGGGGAAGGAGATCATTACAAGCTTTTAGTAGGATGTAGAAGATAAATAACTTGTTTTCCAAATTTAGATCTTTAGCTCTTTTAAAATTGAACATCATTTCCATATATGTATTTTCTTCTTCTTTTTTCCCCCTGGCTGAGGTGACTGGAAAACCTTTTAATTCTGAGCTGATCTTTGCTTAAATAGAAAAACCGGCTAGTCGAGCGAATCTTTGTTTCTGCTGTAATTTGCTTTTGTTGAGGTGCTGGGTTGAATGAATGTCAAGTCTTATGTTTGTCTTCCATTCAAGTTTTGCAATATTCTAAATAGAAGTGCGAACCAAAGTTTATCACTTATTTTGTCATAATATCAAAGATGAAAAGATTAATCATATTAGATTTTAAATCTCCCAACGTCGCAGATATGATTCTTTACCAAACATATAATTACAAATGAAATTTTCTCCCTTTTAAGAATTAGTTCTTTCAAATCAGGCTTTACAGGATTTACTTGTCAATGTTCTATTGTGGATGTTCTTAGTATATAATGGGAGATCGTTGTGCTCAGCCCTATTACTTCCCTTTACCAGGCACAAGAGGAACTGGACGAACAGTGTGAAAAAAAAAAAAAATCACTTCTGCGTTTTTGACTTGAGACATACACCATGAAAAATTCAAAAAAAAATTATGATGTAAAGAGAATGTTTTCCTCTTATTGTTATAATTTTATCAAATTTTTGGTGATTAGTCTTTCGCATGACAAGAAGTAAAGGGATTTTTTCCTCTTTACACTGTTTGCTGTAGACCGCTTTGGCTGGGAAAGGGAAGTAATTCAGCTGGTCAAAATGATCTCCCCTTACACGAGTCCCTCTTTTGGGAGGGGCAGATAATCTGCGAAACGATCTCCCATTAATGTCAATGGCGATTACAAACTTGGTTTCAAATGGAATGTCATCTCCATATTGTTCCAGAGACAGTTAATGGTTAAAATCTGAAAGATACTTCAAATATGAGCTGTGAGTTAATGAGATGAATAAATGATATCAAGCAACAGGTTATTGACGATTCCTACACAAACTCCATACCATCCATCAGAAAATAAGACTTAAGCTTGCTTACACATCTAGATTCTGATTACAGCACACAGCCCTACTTCGTTTACATTCCAAAAATACAAAATAGCAAACTGTCCTGATCTATAAGCTGTAAATTCTCCTCTTCAAGTTGGTACAGCGAGACCACAAATTGAAAGTTTAAAATGAAATTATTTGTTTATTTCCTCACACAATTTTCAAACCTCAGCATAAGTTCAGTTCTTAGTTCCTTTTTTAAGACAATTACAATATTTTATGATGTTAAGATGATGGATTTTATTCTGTCCTTTGCTTCATGCCAACCCCGTGTTAGTTTCCTCTGTTTGTCTGTGCTGTTTTAAGCACCAAAGAAAATTTATGACATTTTGCATAAGCCTAAAAAAAATGAGCTCCCATCCAGTAATTGTTCACTCCTCTTGTTTAGTAGGACAATGTACAACAGATTAAAAGAGAGAGAAAAGCCTCTCACAGAACTGGTCTTTTTCATAAAAATCTGCTAAAGCTCAAAGCTCAACAGTTAAGTCTCATCAAGTTTTCAGTAATTAATGTATTTATTTTATTGTGATCAAGGGTTGAGGAAAAACTACCACTGTAATTGACTTTCACTGATGACTGAGAGTTCCAGCTAACATGTAGCTATGCAAATGCAGTGCCATTGCATGGAAAAACTGAACTAATGTAAAAGAGATTGAAGATGAGGTGTAACGGATCCATGTATGTCTGTGCATGTCAACTATTACTATCACTATTACTACTTGTCCCTTTCTACTCATCCCTATGACAGAGCTTCATTTCCCCCCCCCCTTCCCACCATTTTCCCCTTCTATTGATTTAACTCTTTGACTGTCAGAGATATCACCACTAGAAAGTTCAAATATCATGTAAAGCTCATAGCTCTGTCTGTGTTGAAGCTTAACCATAGCAAAAAACAGAAGAACACAGGGTGATTCTGACAGTAAAAGAGTTAAGAGCTGCTAACCCTGAATGTGTCTGTATAATGTAATGACCATCTTTTGGTTTGCACTTGCTGCCTACAAATAGAAACAAGATGCCAGCGGCAAGAAGGAAATCACCGTCCTTGATCCCAAACGTTCCAACGCCATCAACATTGGTTTGACAGTGCTCCCTCCTCCCAGGACCATCAAGGCTGCCATACTCAAGATGGATAACTCTATCATGAACAAAGAAGGAATTGAGGTAGGTGTGCTGACTGTATCATTATTCTGCCACTGCTCCACGATACTGGCTCAAGTCAGACTTATGCCAAAATGCATCTCGTGTCTCGTGACATTCCTGATCATGAGAGATGTCAGATAGTTTGTTTGTTTGTTTTTTTTTTAAAATCCTCCAGTAGAATAATGTATTAATTCAATAGAACCATATTGGCATAACTCATCAACTGATTGTGCTGTTGTACGTTTTGTTTTTCAATATTTCAAAGGTGCTGAAAATGAGATGCCATTATCCTAAGGCAGTGATGATATGTCATAGGGGTTATATAGCATTCGTTATTTCAGAAAGTATGAAATCCATTGGTTGATAAGGGGGGAGGGTGCTGGTCCTGAAAATAAGGTTTGGGACTGAAAACATCAAAAATGGGGTTTTGCTATTTTGACACACTTTGAACTCTTCTCATACCAGAAAAACAACGGATGAGGCCAGAAACATGTGCTTGATGCCCCAAAACGGACCTATACGGCACCACTAAATGACTGTATAGAGAGATTATGAAAATTCAGTTGCGATTTTCTCAATATGTATGATTTCTTCACTTTTTTCCCTAAGGCTTTTTTACTTCTCAATCAGTTGCCTTCACATTTGGAATATACATCCTCCATAGCATGGGTTTTAATAAAATGCATCACTTTTTCTGAATTTCATTTCCGTTTTGAAGGAAAATTGGATATTTGGTGGAAAATTGCGAGAAATTTACATCCGTCAATATACATATTTAAAAAATTTATAAAAAATTTTCTGTGGTATATAAACAAAAAACAAATGCATTTTGTTTTTTACATAGAGTTATATTATTCATATGCAAAATTTCACAATATTCCATTCAATACTCTAGGAGCCTTAGGCTTTTGAAAATAGCTAATTTTCAAAACACAAAATCCAGTCTGGCGGCACTGTCATGGCAACTGGATGAAAAACAAACATTTTTTCCACACTTTTCCTCTAATTTGGACATGCTGAATCCAAATTTGAAGCGTGAAAAATCCCTAGTTCAAGCATTCGCAAAATCACTCGCAGGACCCGCAACCCCCCTTATAGTTTGTGCTCAGGGAAAGGAGCTATCGTCGTTTTCCTTGATGCCATATAGGTGTTAGTGAAACAATGAACCAAGAACCAGAGATGAAATTCGACAATCATTTGTCATAAGAGCAAGATTTTACAATGATTTGTACAGGGTGAATGTACTTTTCAGTAGTTAATCCCAGGATTTGTAATTTTATGTATATCCGTGGATCAGATTTTCTATATATATGCAGTAAAGGTGAGTGCCAATCATTGCAACAATGTCTGCAAGTAAAAGATTTACTGTAAATATTGGCCTTTTTTTTTGGTTGGTTTTTGTTTTAAAATTGTTTTCTATCACTAACAGAATGTTAGTATTTTTGTCCCGCTTTTGTTTGCTGTTTCTCTGTAGTTTGAATTTTGTGTTGAAATTTCATATATAAAACTGAAAATGTCATAATCAGAGTTCCATTTGTCTTCCAGAAAATTTTGACCACAATGATCCCAACAGAGGAAGAGAAAGCCAAGATCCTGGAGGCCCAGATGGCCAACCCAGACATCCCTCTGGGCACAGCTGAGCAGTTTTTACTCACACTGTCCTCTGTCTTTGAGCTGGAGGCCAGGCTGAAACTGTGGCTGTTCAAGTTAGACTACGAGCTGCTGGAACAGGTAAGTCTTCAGTACCTCAGGTGTGATTTGTACAAATAAGGTAATAGTATTTCAGATAGAACTGTTCGAATTGATAGAAGAGACAGGTTTGTTGTACTATCATGGGATTATTCAAATTAAGCTACAGGTTTAATTCATTGTCAGACTGCTTTGGGAACTGTTCTAATAACTGTCCAGGGTCATTCGATCACAGCATGATGGAACATTTGCCTCCCCTGCAGGTTTCCATCTTTTGCTGTCATTTGTTAGTGGTCGGGTCCTGGCAAAACATTTACTCAGGTACACATAAAATAGGTGTGTTTTTTTTTCCACTTCTTTAATTGTGTAATCTTTTCCTCCCACAAACTGTCTTCTTCTCAGAATGGTCTATGAGAGACCAAGGAGATATGTGCCACAGTGTGGAACAAGACAGTATGACTGAATTTTGGCAAATTGGAAAATGACATTTCTTTAATTTTAGTGGCTGACTTTTATACCATAGAAAGGGATTAGCAAGTGGAAATTAGTCTTTAGAGGGCACAGTTATTATCAGCACAACTGGCATATGAAATGGACTTTTTCTGTTTTGATTTTTCTTTTTTTTATGTTAAGTAAAGTGTTCTTTCATTATTTGCTTAGTTAGTTGCTGGTGAGATGATCTTATTATATTTTATAAAGTGTTCTTTCCTTCATGACACTGTGCACTTGCAGAAACTTAAAGTTCATTACTATCACTGTGAGTCTTTTCAGGATTTGTTGCATAAATTTTTTTTTTAAATTTCATGTTCTTAAACTATGACAGTTGTGATTGATTTGATGTTACAGGAAGTGGCAGAGCCACTGATGGATCTCAAGAAGGGAATAGCTGAACTACAGAAGAACAAAACTTTCCGGTGCATCTTGTCAGCCATCCTGGCCATTGGCAACTTCCTCAATGGAGCAGTGGTGAGTTCACTGTCTAAATACAAAATTAGAGATAAAGTAAATGAAATGCAAAAATTAGTGCTGTGAGCACATACTACTCATTCGGTCACTTCTTTATCAAAGTGTATAGAAACATACACTGGGAATCTCATGCCCCAGATATCAGTTCAGTAGGGCTCACTAATATCCCAAGAAATTCCATTGACCCATGACCTTGGCGTTGCCTCAGCCGCAAGTTTGCTTCATTTCTTGGCTTGACTCTGTTACACTGGATAGGAAATTTATGACTAAAACTCTTCGCTGTGAGTGTTACTGTTTATAAATTTAAAACCCATTGAACCTAGACGCCCTCCAGATAAGGATAGCAGTGAGTAGTGTTAATGGAGGAAACGCCTGACTTATTTCCAGCGGGAAATCCAGTGAGTTTTTCTGAAATCCTGTGTTCTACCACAGATGCAGCTTTTACACCAAAGTTCAAATATCTCATGGAGGGAATTACATCAATATAGTTTCTAGCATTCATTGACAGTGAATTGTTATGCCTTTTATGAATTTTGGAAGAAATCGTATCATAATGTGGTATAAGTTTGTAGTTTTTCTTTTTCTTATTTTTTCCTTTGGTTTAACGTCTGTTGTTCTTCTTATGTGTTGTGCAGGTTTACGCCTTCAGCGTGGAATTTTTGCAGCGAGTGCCAGAGATCAAAGACACAGTCCACAAACATTCGCTCTTACACCATCTGTGCACTCTGATCATAGAGCAATTCCCGGACTCCTCGGACCTGTACTCAGAGATTGGGCCCATCACCAGATGTTCACGGGTAAGCCAGCAGGACTGTTTGATCATATGAATAAAGAAAGAAGGAATAGCATCTCACTGTATCCATAGGAGAACAACTCTGAGAAGTTTCAAAATCTGTCACTATAATATGTGTACAGTTTGTAATACAACTTTATTATTCTAACTACTTGACAGCATTTCTCCCTTCACTCTAGCCTGCATTTATTAATGATTGAGTGTTCCTTCTGTTTAATGATATGAATTTAAGTATGATATGAATTTAAGTAACATAGTTTTCACTTTCATCCCTACAAAGTTTTTCACTCCTCATTTCAACAAATCTTATCCTGTCCATATTGATTACCATTGGTTGAAATAGCTGATACTGTCATACTCATGCCAAGTCATAGTCAAATCCTAATTCAGTCTGTCAGCCAGTGCGGCTATATGCACTTTTGTGTTCCATTCACCAGGTTGACTGGGATGAACTTGCCCACAAGCTGGACAAGATGGAATACGACTGTAAGGCATCGTGGGATCACTTGCGAGCCATTGTCAAACACGACGGCAGCTCCACAGACCTCAAGGGAAAGTAAGTCATGGGAATGTAGTGGGAAATTTAAAGAATTATCATGCAAGGAAATGAGGCACATTACAAAATTGGCTAGACTGCTACATCTTATGTCGAAGATCATGATATTTCATAGCTTAAAAATAAAAATGGTCAGCATTAAAGGATTTTCTAATCTTATATTGATTTTCACAATATATTTTCTTTGTTTAGTATGGCATTGATCATGAATTAAGAAAATCAGAAATGAGAAGTGTAATCCATTTTTTTTTTTTTTACAGATTTCACTAGAACATGATGGATGTTCGAAACTCATTATCTATTTCAGTCTGATAATTTTGTTTGTTTTTTAATAATTTCAGAATGTCATTATTCTTGGCCGACGCAGCAGAGAGAATCATGATTTTGCATATTATATACAGAAGGATTGTCAACAGGTATGAATGTTTCCTCTTTCAGTGAGTGAAATCACGCTCATCAATTTTTGAAAAAGTCACAGGGAAATAGATTTTAACAGACTGATTCAACAGGCAATCTTTTGAGTACTGGTATTTTGAGCTATTGGCTTCTGATTTCAAGGATTAAATTATCTCTGAAAAAGTGTGAAAATTAAATATAAAAAAGAATAAGCAATTTTTTTAAATTTCAGAAACATTTCATTAATTTATGACTTTTTGTAGCGTTATAACTTGCTGATTATTAGAAGATTCCAGTTGTGTATATTTAACCAAAGGGTGAAGAGCTTTTCTTGTATGTAGTGAAAAAAATGAACTTATGCTATTTGATATAGGCTCGTGAATTAGATAATTGATTTGATCAGCTATAAATACACCGCAAAAATCAGATATGTTTTAGTCAGCAAGTTCATAAATTACAGATCTGTCTGTGAGAGAATTGTATATATGAAAACCCCTTCGTAGAGTTTTGTAGTGGTGAGCTAGACCTAGCATCCATAAGTGTAAACACAGAATTACAGATGGCATACTGAAAGAGATGAGCATGCATATGTGATGGAAACTTGAGAAATCGGGCACTCATCAAACTGACCGAACCAGAAAAATCACACTTTCTCAGCAGCAAGTGAATTTTTTTTTGCACAAAGCCCTTCTGTGTCCATTTAAAGACATATTTCAGAATTAAATTTGCTGGAATATAGTGAGCAAAAATCCAAAAACAATAATTTAGTGACATGACCTAAATGAGGATAATAAGGATTAACAAAATTTGTCAGCCATTTTCTCACTAAATTCAGCTGTAGGAATTGGTCACCCTTTTATCTTTAGTTGCCAAAATTTCAACTTCTACTCAATACAGGATAAAGTTTTTTTCATCATTAGAAAGAAAGATAATATGCTTAAATGTGATACTAATAATTCTATATGCTCAAAAATTGACCTATGCCTGATTTCATAGTATCGTGTCTCATGTATTTTTATATATGTACTTATTTATGCTGGCATCTCCATGCATATATGAGCAAATTTTAATGTTTTTTACAATTATGTTCTCCCCAGATATAACAAAATGCTTCTGTACCTGGGCTTTAGTATGAGTGACACAAGGGAGATGAAGATCAACCATTTCTGTAAGGTTGTCAGTGAGTTTGCTCTGGAGTACCGCACCACTCGGGACAAGGTCATACAGATGCTGCAGAAGAAGGCCAACCAGCGAGAGAGGAAGAAGACACGTGGAAAAATGATTGTTGATGTAAGTGTGGATTTTGTATCAACATTTGTATGTGTACATTTCATCTTTCAGTCACCTGTGGACGGCTATCTCGGCAACCTTTTTTTTTTATCATATATTACATAATTAAAACATAACTCTGTAGAATAAATATATTTAGTGTTAATTAGTTGATTTAGCTGACAGAATAATTCTTGATTATAGTAAGGAAGGAATGAAAATGCACAATTAGTATTGAATAGTCAGTAAAATTATATCTCATGGCCAGTGAGAATGAATTTTAAGTTGCTGAACTCAGAGAAATCCAGCGGTTGAATGTGATGAAGGTAGTTTGACATTGATGTTTTTATATTTGCAGACATTGAAAGAACATTCATCTCTGAATGAAAAACAAAATTACTGTTGTGGGCAGATTACAAGTATACCAGAATGTTGTGAGATGAATATATAAATCTAAGTGCTGACTTTTTTTGCTGATTTTTTCTCCTAGTTTTAACGGGTGCAGAGGGATGACCCCATCACTTTAATTTGCAATATCTCTGGCTATAGTGAAGTTAGCTCTAAACTTTTATCATCCCATGAAAGTATATGGGTTTTATGTAGTGGTCATAACTCAGTTTGTTAGAAAATCAACATTACAGCTCATTTTGACTGGCTTTGAGACATATGCATGAATAGAAGCAGTTTGCCCACAGTCAAATTTCTAGTCTTCTTCAATCCTTTGACAGTTTCCTGTCCATTTGATATGTATAGTGGCGTGCCAGGTGCACTTCTTACTGTTAAAGAAAATTAGTAGACTAATTTTAATGTTTTATAAATATACTAGTGCTTTAATGTTGTTCCTCAGATGATTTTTTTGTCTTTTTCCCCTCAGACGGAGAATTTCAAGAGCAAGGATGCCAATGATGATGCCTTACATGCCATTTTGAAGAACGGTTACACCAGTGCCGATGAAAGAGGTTTACCAGGGCAGAGGAGTCGCAGGAAGCTGGGTAGGTCAGGTACTCTTTCATCTAACTGGGCCTGGAAACAAGAATCTCATTCAGAGGTCTATCAGTTGACATGATTAGATTTTAGTCGCAACCATAGGCTTTATAGATTAGTCCTCTTTTGGTTGTTCCTTGATTTTGATGTTATTACCATGAATTTGGTTGAATGACCATTTGAAACTGAATTTATGGTAGTAGCAAAGAGTTTGTACCTTAGAAGTTATTGCATGTAGACAGCTTTTTAGCTCTAGCCCATTTGTTCATTATATTTCTGTCCTGTTCTGGTCTGGTATCAATTCATATAAGGACATGTCGGGCCATAGAAGAAACAAACAAAAAGAAGAGAATTTGTAACCTTTAAATTTCATAGCAGTTTGACTTTCTAAGAGACCCTGGACAGTCAGTCAAAGTGTTGAAGAATAATTAAGTGGTGTATTGAAATATCAATTCAGTTGCAGGTATTGATAATGACCATTGTGTAGTAGATCAATTCTCAGTAGGCAAAATTGACCCCTATTGCGATGATGGAGGGTTAAATTTGCAGTCTCCTATCCTTCACTTGAAACTGTTCCTCAGATGCCCGGTCCATGGGCTCCAAGGGTGGGATGACCACAGATTCCGACATGTACGACACAGGGGACGATGAGATCCTAGAGGCATGTGTCCGCACAGCTACAGCAGCCAACTCTGGCCCAAAGAGAGACCGCAAGAGGTCGCGCAGCCATCGGAAATCATGTAAGTATTTATATGTATACCAGTCTGCTATTTCGAGATGACAATTCATCATTTAACTCGCTGATTCTTCCACAGAAAAGCTCTAGTATTGTTTTGTTTTCCAGTTTGTGTGTCCACAAGTGTCACATCTTGAGTCATTTTCATGACAAAAGAGACCTTTTTTTTGGTTCAAATTTGATTAGTTTTTCAGTCAGTGTGAGAGTATAGTGTAGTGTTTTTATCATCCCATTTATGATAGCATCACTGGTGGTTGGTAGTTAGGAGATATTGAAGTGGCACTAGTGTTGTGTGCAGCACAGAGAGGTTGATCACATCCAGTGTCCTTCACTGAGCTCATTAGAAAACTGATTTACTACAGTGCGGTAGGCAATTAGTTCAGCTAAATAATCTGTATTAATTACTGCATATGAAAAACCCATTATTATATTGATCAGAATGACTATTCTTCTATGATAGTTATCTTATAATCTTTAAAAGACCTTGGCTAGATCAGTACCTTGTATCAAAAGGTCAGTTATCCTAAACAGAGAAGGAATCATAGAAAAGTACCGTATTATTTGAAGTAAGCGTCATTGAGGAACCAAGTAATTTTTTCATGTGCTGAAATTGATAAGCTCAAATCATGATGTCTGGGATGAGTCACTGATTTAGTTTTTCATCATCAAAGGAGAAGAAGACGCAGGTTTAGACAACTTGTGATTGTGGCAAATTCATGGCTGTATCTACTGCAAGGAATAGAGAGTCAGAGATAAACATCAAGGGTTCCTCAATGTTAAGCATTGTTAAATCTTATTAATTTGATATCTGTTGTTATACAGACTACTGTGATGAAATGCTCTGCTACCTTTTAACATTTCAAAGAGAAAAAAAAATTCAGTATCTAGTAAAAAGTATTCTTGAGGATTGACAATAAAGATGACATTAGACACATCTCTCTTGGCCTCAGTGTGTTCATGCTCTCTTTTCAGCTATCGCTCTCATTCAATTCCCTCATGATCGCATTTCTGTGGACTCTCTATGATATGTTCACAGACATGATGATGTAAACCTTTGTTAAAATGAGCGGTGAGATTTTGTGCAGTTTTAGAGGATTTATTGTGCCAACCAAACTTAAAAACCGTTTTGCGGAGGCCAAACTAATGCTCCCAGTGTTGACACTACCGTTGTTTTTTGTTTTTTTTCTTCGAGTACCAAAATACGTGTGACAGTGTTAGACTTAACTGGCCATGAGTGGACACGAAGGATTTGACGTGCTAACATTTGTCCTGTTTGATTTAAAGATTATAACTTCCTCAATACCCACCTTGTGAACACTGCACCCATATTTAAGCATCTCAGTTTTGACATGATGATTTTGCTTCAACCCATTTCCAGAACCCATGCAGAAATTGTTACCTTATTTCTCCTATAAATCCATTTCATTCTATGTGTCCTTTGGCCCATAGCTCCTAATTAGCTTCTAGGTAGAGGTCAGCAGTATTTCACCTTGTAGAGATTGGTTAATACCAGAGATGTTTGAACAAAGAATCTCATAAATTATTGGAAAGAACTGTTGTGTACATCTTTGAGTGAATACTGCGTGACCCATAGAGTGAAGGTTTGGTTAGTAGACATGAGGTAGATCAGTCTCTCGTTTTCCTGACTTTGAAATAACTCTGTTGTGGTAGTAGAAAACACTGCAGTGTTAAACAGATGTCTCATCCATCCCCACACATCCTGTCAGTCACATTGATCATGGGACTTATGTTGTTTTTTAATCCATATTATCTCCATTGAATTTGCATGCAAAACATCAAATCATTTCATCCAAAGATGGCCATCAGTACTTGAATTTTGTTTGAGAAATTGTAAAGGAGTAAAATCTGATCAGAGGTAGCAAAAATTCAAAATGAAAAGAATTCTTTTGTAGATTTTGAATACTTACATCAGCAGTTCAGTCAAGACAATAATTAAAAAGAACTACTCTTGTGAATCAGTTACTGAATTGTGCATACGATGAAAAGAAGAAATTACATATCACTGTTGTGTGAAAGAGTTCCCAAGTTCTATCCTCGTTCATCTTTAATCATCTTCAATGTGCCACCCATTTTATCCTCAGCATTTTGGGACAGTGATTTCTAGGTAATTGCATCATGCCTTGTGCCGCACCGCCTCTCTCTCTCTCTCTCTCTCTCTCTCTTTCTCTCTCTCTCTCTCTCTCTCTCTCAGATCTTTCTCAGCATCAGATCTTGTCTTGTCTTGTCTTATAACCACTGGTGGTCTTAGCTAGGCTGTCTTCGATGAATGGACTGACAGTCACAGTGTTCATTGATTTTGTTTGTTGACTGACTGATCCAGTTTGATGTTTCAGTATTCTAGCTAGTTTTTCTTGTTTTTTTGACAGTCGGCAATGCTTCATTAACATAACCAATAGAAGAGTTGGCAGAATTACATCCTGCTTCTGTTTTGTCAAGTGTTTGAAAATTCTGAAGTTATTTTTATTGATTTTGTCTTTTTTTGTTAATTTATTAACTTTGGAGTTTTTTTGTTTTTTTTGCACTCATTATTTTCTTTTAGTTATGTTTTGTTTGTGTGTGTTTTGTTTTGTTTTTATTTATTTTTTTTTCGTTATACCATCAATCACCCACCTCAGTGCAGCATCCAACACTTTTATGTTTGTTGTGTAGCCTGGTATTGTTTTCAGTTTGTTGGTTTTGCATTTGTCTTGGTTTGTGATGACTTTGATAAATGCTTGACTGAGGTGAATGAACATCAGGTCCAGAATTGTGTGGGGATTGCACAGTAATGATTTTAATCATGCTGACAAAGAAAAACATTCATGATTCAAATAACAAGCCCATGAGTTGTGCAGATTGAGAGGAGCAGTCTTAATCTTCGTAGTTAATGAATCTCCTATGTTATGTGTGTGTTGTGGGAAAACGGCTTTGAAGGAAATGCCTCACAGTCTGCATTCTTAGCTCATGACATTGCACTTAGTACTTTAAGACAGAGAATGTGTTCATCTATCATCCCCATTGTATGGCTTCACTGTCACTTTCATTCTTTCTGTGCCATTGTCTCTCTGTGTCTCTGTCTCTCTCTCTTCCTGCTGTTGCATTCGTTCTTCACCTGCTCTCTCCCATCCCATCCCATAATTCTTGCCTCTCTTTTTCTGTATCCCCCCCCCCCCCCCCCCCAGGAGAGAACCATAGATGTCTTCCCTCCACAGTAGGTCTCTCTTCACTCATTCTTCCTCCCTCCTTCCCTGCCTCACTTTTTCCCTCTTATGCATCCTCTGTTACTTTCACAGTTCTTCAATCATTCCCAGTAGCTGTGGATGCAGCCCTTCTTTTCTGCTGCTTTGCTGTTGAAGATGTGCTCTCTGTGAAAGTCTTTGCTTGACAGATGTCCAGTCCATGATGCTTATTATTATAGTCAATGATGATAGAAACATGACATGCAGAATTGCTTAGGTACAATATGAGGCCCTAATACTCTTATTGAAATTCTCTCTACATAGAAACACTATCACTCCTATGGAACAAATTAAATATCTAATACAATTCCTTCTGAAATACCTGTTCATTAAGCAAAGTCCGGACATTAATTTTGTTTTGTTAGCTTTCTTATCAATCAAGTTCACATCCCAGGAAAAAGTATGTTTTCAGAGACAGATTTATATTTTATTCCATCAGAGATGAGGCTTTCCTTAGGAAACCTCCAACCAGAATTGATGGGTAGAAATTAATTATGAAGATAATTCTGATTCTGCTTTTGTTTAGCAAAACGAATGAGAAAAAGCATACGGTGTTTGTTTCTTCACTTACCCTGCAATGTCCCAGTGTTGTGAATAGGCAGAGGAACAGCAGATATTTTCATACGCTTTAGTTGAACCCTCTAAGACCAAGGACAGCTTTTAAAAGAAAGTGTGATAGTATAATTGTAACCAATTTTGAATATCTGCGACCTTGTAATGAGGCTTTTTATATCAACAACATAGTGGTCGTTAGTGTTCTTTATACTGTAGTAATGTCACTGTGTGAACTATTCAGAATTTCATATTTACTTTCACTCTTATTGGGTTGTATCATACATATAACATGGGATTGTAGAGAATTGAACAGAATAGATATGAATACATATTTTATGTTGCCCCACTGCTTTGTGCAATGGTATACAAGATGAAAGTTCTAGGAATGGACAGAGCCATTGGCCGGGTAGAAGTTTGGTGACCTGATTAGTTGATATGAGCAGTAATAGCTTAATCCTCATCTCTGCATGAAGTTCCTCCTTTCAGTGTCCTGGATGTGCTCAACACCCACTTTTGGATAACATCTCATGTGTTTCCTGTAATATTTTATGTTGATGACAGAAGATTGTTTTGATCAAATGAAAGCTTTAAGGATTAATTGTAAGATTTCATTGAGAAAGTTCACCAGTTGTTTAATATATAGTATTTGTATTAATGCGTTTTGAAAACCTGTGAATGATTATATTTTTTTGTGAACAGTATTTGTTTTTGCTTGACTTGGAGAAGTTTGGTAAGAGGCTGGGCATGAAAATATAAACATTGATTCAGGGTTTTAATTCCGCTTTCTACCGGCGAAACTTTTACTGTTATCAGCTAAAAAATTGTTATTGACAGTTTATTGGTAAATTGTCTCAAATTGTTATATTTTAACCAGACAAAAATCTTATAGCACACAAGTAAAGTTCTAAACCTAAAATCATTACTTTTTGTCAACTGTCCTCTATAGATTCAGTACTATGGTATTCAGGTGATTCATAGTCTTATTTTTTACTATTTTTGTAATGATTAATTTTTTTTTTTTAAATGCTTATAAGGTTTGCCCATGGAAAATGTTTTTCTGAATATTTGTACAATTTATTGACATGTCACGAGCAGTCCCAGACAATATTATTTACATCTTATACCTATATATCTGCCTGTCTTGCAGTGCGGCGGACACTGAAGGGTGGCTTAGACAAAGATGAATTGCAAGTGATTGAGGCTTTCTCGGACCAGGTGTGAGGATCAGCGCCACCAACCACTGGCAGAGACAATTGCAGAGTGCAAAGATACAAGTGAGCTGTCTCAAGACACTTTGACTGTCTCAGATAAGAGAGAACTAAGGCTGGAGTGCAGCCCCAGACACAATTATGAAGAAATGTAAAATATTTTGTAAAAAGAACAAACTTTAACAATTGTGAAAACGATGGATGTGTCTTGTCTGGTTTTTTTTTTTTTTTTAAAAGCAACTACAAAAACCCATTGAAAATCAATATTTACCTATGATCTAGTCTTTCATCCAGCACAGAGAACTGGCAGGAGCTTGCGGGTTCCAAAATTGCTGTCACTTATTATATTCTTGCAATTGGGCTTGTTCTTGCCACAGTGTATTTAACATTTCCTTTGTCATCCATTCATCCTTGTATGTACAGCTGCCTCACACTGTTTATCTGTCATCTTTGAAGATTTTTTCTTTCTTTATTTCCTTTCTTTTTTTTTAATCTATCAGTTAATCCATTTTGTTGACTATTCCTGAGGCCTTTCAGTTCAAAGTTGAATATTATGCATGTTTATTTTATCCAGTTGACTCACAGTCTTTTCAAAGACTTTTGTGCCACAGGTCCCAACTAAGGGTATTTCACTTCTACATCCCAAATGGTATTTTATCTGAAACTTTGCACAGCTGAATTCCATTATATCTCACAATCACTCAGTTGACCTAGTAAAAGATACCATAATGTGTAGAAACTGCCAAATATTCTCCATCGATGTTCTAATGAAATTTTTTAAAAAAAGGGAAAAATATCGAACAGAGTTAAAGATACATTGTTTCAGATGCAGTTGTAATATTCACATTTACACACTGGCCAGCTTGGTAGGGTAGAAGAGCTAAGTGTATCAAGATAGTGATAAAAATGCCTTTTTTATGTTTCCAATTTGTCCCTATTGGCATATCAGTTTGTGTGCATACCCTAACCTTGTGGCCTGTGTCAAACCATGTGCAATAATCTTGTCATCGCTCAACCCTGTTTATCTGTTCCTTTCAAGAGCTTGAAGCCTTACTGCCCTGTAACATAACTTCGTAGGGCACTTGGCCTGATTTCCTCTGTTATTCTTTCCGCTTCACAATTTTTGCATCCGAATTTTGCATTGCAATGTTATGTTTAGCTAGGGATTTAATATGCTTAGAAATATTGTTCAATATGACGCCAGTTGTATTACATTGTTTGACATGTACAGGTGTGAAAAATGTATCAGCATATTGATGATATGTAACCTTCTTAGTCATCACATTTGTATGTTTTATTTTATATGTTTTGTTAGCATAAATAGTGCAGCATTGGTTTGCAAACAGTTATCACAGTCAAAGGCAATACTATGAGGAAGGTCTATGTGTTTGGGACATATAGCTGTGCAAATGTTAATTTGAAATAGCCATAATTATGGAAATTCTGATACTTTAGTTCATGACTGTTGTTATTTCTGTAAGCTCCACGATTATACATACAGCATGTGATATATTCAGTCATCATTGATTGTGGTTGTAGGTTCTGGACATGAAAACTTGGCTATTGGTGTTCATAACTTGTCATGGAAATATTCAGCTAAATATTAAATCTTGAGGAACTTGAATTAATCACAGTCCATCTGAAGTTAATAGTTTGTTGGATTTGCTTTGGGCTTTGTCTTCGCCACCTCTCGTTTTTCTTTGACTTAAGTGTGATCAACTCAGTCATCCACCAGATCCAAATCTAAGTGTGTGTGTATGCATTTGTCAGTCTGTTATCCATTTATCCATGTCAGAATCAGATGAGAAGGAAAAATGTTGTGTAATCCATCTTGATCATCATTGTTGTCATCATCATCATTATCTTCTCCATTGCCATGGATATCATGCACTCCATCCTTTGCAGCTGCTAGTCGTTCTCTGTTGTAACTTTGACATGTATATATGCAGGCGGCATAATTTTCACAGGCTGTAGCTTCTTGGTTGACTTTGAAAGCTTGAAGAAAAATCACGTTTTTTAGTATTCGCTGTTTTAGAAATATAACATTTTGGCCCATCAGACCAGACATTTTGTACATAGAACTTTATCAGTGATTCATCTATATTTTGCTCTTGCCAACATTCACCATTATGAGTTTGTTTCCTTTGTAACTGTTAAATTTATGCATCAGACTGTTATGAAATGAGAATTGAGGAAAGATGATGGATTTTTATCATCTGTGTATCTTTAGTTCAGTTGTTTAAGTATGCCATGACGTTGATGATTGTAAACGGGTGTTGAAGAAAATTTGTCAGTTCCAAGGGAAAATGTCAGCTTAGTCAAAAAAGAATGAAATATATGCGATGGCATCTCACAAGACTTTTGTATCAATGGACAATTACGTCAAAATGCTGTCAATACTTTCAGAAAATATGAAATGCGAAATTGTTCATAAAATTATTATACTGACAAAGAACTTTGTCCATAGTGGAATGGACTGAACTTGTCATTGTTGTTCTACCTTCTCATGGATTTATCGCTAGATTAACCACTAGATCTGTGCTGAATTTGTTGTGAAGTTTTCATAGTCAGAATGATTGTTTTAGAAAAGTGTCTATTTTTACCTGATTAGCTGCTGATCTCAAGAGTAGATAGATGAGACAAATGCAATGACATTAATGACCATTTGAAAATCTCTCCCTTGTAATGCATTTGGTGAACCCTGCCAAAATGAATGCATATGTTTTTCCTCACAGTGATCTTTATAAGGCATATTTCTTTTTTTTCCCTGTGTTTTTATTTCCGTATGATTGAGACAAAGTTTGCAGTAAATGGGGTCTTTTACTCCTCTCTCTTTATGTTATGTCACCACAGTATATTTTATTAACTGTTTTATGCTTCTGTCATGTAAGTTATTCAATAACCGTCCATAATTGACTCATTTAAAGAGGCTGTGGAGTTTCTTGGCCCTTTGACTTTTATTTTATATGGTGCACTATTACATGAGGCTTCCACTTAAACTCCACTTAATATTAAAACTGCTTGGTTTCTGATAAGGAGAACTTCAAGAGAATCTGTTATAAGCTATACTTCTACTCATTGGCAAGATGCGGTAAACATGTTAATTGTTATGATTATCCTCAGTTGAAAATGGCCCATCTGTTGAAAGTGGGTAACTATGTTGAAAAGTGGGTCACCAGTTGAAAGTGGATCACTTGGTGAAAGTGGGTCACTGTGTTGGAAGAGGGCAGGCAGTGGGGTGGTATGGCATGATAGAATGTAACTGGTCTGTTAACTTTTCATTATAAACATTAGATAGACATGTATATTTTTTTGAAATTGTCACTGGTGGATCAGTGTCATTCTACATTAAACTTCTTAAGCCTCGGTGGGCAGAATGCTGCGAATCTCCATAGTAAATATGTAAATTAAGTGTATAGGGACAATTTGTTTTCCTTTATTCTGGCCGGTGTCCGGTGAATTTGACTGTCTCAAATATTATATTTCTTAAGTATAACTCAAGTATTTAGTTTAAAATTTGAAATCCATGTAATTGACTTTATGTAATAATAAAGTTTCTCAATTACCAATCTTTCTACAGTGGCAGTCTGTATTGTGGCAATTCATATGGATACTTTTGTTGGAGGTTTAAAATTTGTTCTTAATTATCCCCAAGAGGCAGTCCTAGATGCAATTTTTCAAATTGATAAAATGAAAGGTATCAGATGTTGCAAATACATATTGATTGGCACAGAGCTGTCGTCTGTTTTTTTGTTAATTTCTTTTTAAATGCTGTTATTTTCAGTCAAAAATGTTGAAAGCTCACATTTGCCAGGTGCCTTGTTCTATTGCTATTGCAGTCTAAATAATTCCAAACCCTGTGAGAAAAAAAATGGAGGTTTAACTTTTGCACCTGCTTAGGCAATACACGAGATAGGCCCTTTGAAGAATTACAGCGACATAGCAATGCAAACAGATATAAAAGACTTGTATTTTACCCATGCATGCAAAGCCTTCTTATACCTAATACTGTCTTTCAAACATTAGCCTGACTTCGTCCACCGGCAATTTTTACATCAATAGTATTTGTGGAGTCCAGCGGACTTTGTAGTTATATATAGTGGTCTGTGAATGTTGATATAACTTATCAACATGTCTCTGTTATGAAAGATAACCCATGAGTTATTGTTTTCAGTATCAGAGCTCAGTTACTCCCTATGCAAAACCTGGTGTTGGCAATTTGATTTGTTCCAACATCCAGTTTGTCTCAGGAAATTGGTTTGAATACTAAGAATAAAAAGTGTTATTCTTGACATCTTAGATGGTGAAATCCCAAGACAAGATGGTACATCTTGCAGGACAAAGAGGAGTAAATGATCAATTGATAAATATTAAATTTCTTATGTAATGCAAATTGATCATGCAGACAGAGATGCCTACATCATGGCAGATGTAATAGATGTTTTGAGGTGAAAGATTGTCAGGATCTGCTTTTGTTGCCTTTTTATCCAGCCTGTTTTATCTGTCTCTTTTAAGAGAGAAAGTAGAAATCAAGAAGTTATAATTTTTTATGACTAAATTTCTGTATATTTCTCTATAATAAATTTGTTTCTATAAAATATTGTCATATAAGATAAACAGAAAACTGCTTCAAATTTTGATTTGCTTGTTTTTCACACTTAAACATGAAACACTCTGGAGGCCTAAAAATCCATTGGAGATTCTAAAGTCATTATCAAAATTGTGTCAGATTCATTCAAAGAAATGTATCAGATGTCCAATTATAGATGAGATTTAAACCAGTAGTGTAGATTCTGATGCTGCGAACGTTTACGACATGTTAGAACTGTGTGTAATTCATGTGTGACTTGTACTTATTGTCTTTCCTGACCACACGACACATCAGGCACTTGCTTGAGGTGAAAGGTCAACGATCACACCATGTCTCAGATCATACACTGTCTCATACTGATAATCTGACAAGCCACTGTCAGGTAAATGCATACTAAGAGAATTCCCAGCCTTTCACATCTATGTCTCCTTGCCCTTACCCAGCCAGAGTAAGATATACAACATAACACCGCAATGCTGGGAGAACACGAGTGACCTTACTGAAAGGCTACCGGCTGCTGTAACATTGCCAGCTGGAACACTAGCGAAAGAGTAAACAGGTTTAGCAACCAGTTATGTAGACTAACAATTTTTTTTAAAGTAAATCTCTTGTACTTCAATTACCCCCTCCCCTTCCT
>JBCEWB010000020.1:2132072-2167620 GCA_039654565.1 Peronia peronii
GTTGTTGTTCTTGGTGTTGTTGTTGTTCATGTTGTTGTTGTTGTTGTTGTTTTGTTGTTGCGGTTGGGGGGTGGGGGGGGGGGGTTCTGGTGAGGATGAATTACCACTGTTAATTTCTTATCCTTCAGGTGTTGGGGTGAGGACAAATTCAGTGTTGTGTTTTGCTAGGTACTTTCAGGTAAAATCAGGTAAAATGAACAACGGTAGAATTATTCATATTCAACTCTTTTTCACTAAAAAAATCTAAAAGAAACTAAAATCTGTTTATCCAGAGCTAAATGTAAGTTTAATTGCAAATTTTGTAAGAGGAGAGAGTCATTAACCAAGATCCTGAGAATGAATACTCCATAGTGCAACATACCAAATTTACAAAGAGACAGATTTTGTGCCTTTTCAGCAGAGTTGAGATTATGATAAGTTTTCAGTGACATGTAGCCTATCTGTACTTATCTTATCACACAAATCCTGTGTCACAATAATAGTGACAAACACCTACACTTGTGCTTGACTTACCCGCCAACAGCTTGAGCCACCTGTCCACCCAGCTCCTCTCTGACACTACTCAAGACTACATTCTTCATTTGTGCTACACTCTGCATAAACTGATGTTCCGCTGTTTCCATGCGGCTCACAATTTCCTCAGATGCAACTCTTTCACGCAGCATTTGATCAATATTCTGACGCATATACAATTGATCTGTGAAAGGATATTTTGAGGGAGTCACAACTGAGTGATTGCCAATATTACAAAATGCATAATCTTAAAAAGTAAATAAATAAAAAAAAAAAAACATCAGCGAAAAAAAAACTAATTGTACTTAATATGTGTTTTTGTGTGCAACTGATTTTTTTCAAATTCTCATTCTATTCCCATATAAGGAAGTAATATATTTATATTTGGATCTTGATCAAATTAACTCTGTCCTCGCCAAACTGAACATGAAGTTCTTACATTCTTTGGTTCCTTGCTGGAAAATGCCATGTACATCATGAACTGTTTTCTCCATGGCAGCTTTGAATGATGGCAACATTGCAGTCTTAAAGGTGTCTGTATATGCCTGCTGCATTTGCTGGTAAATCACATCACCAATGGAGGTTGCTAAAATATCCATCGTGGACTGAAAAGACCAAAACAGATCTATATGTAGTGCATTTGAGATGTCCCCCACATTACAGTTTGTACAACAGAAAAAGGTAATGCTAAAATAGCCAGGTTTCAATAGGATGATATCAAGTTGAACAAACTCAAGAAGCCAAACAAAACTAATCAAACATGCAGAAACAAGTGACTGCTATCTTTTGATAAACGCTCACGTTTACTCTTGAGCATGGGTTTAATCTTAAAAAAGGGGGGTACAAGATCATGAGACAAACATAGATCCTGATGGTTTTAAGAAAGTTATTCTCAAATACAGAACACGGTGTCGCACTTTGGGACTTTTAGTTCAGGCAATAAATCTCCCCCACCAGCGCGCCTGACACGGGATTAATGGGGGTCACGAGTCGGGCTTATGCAGTAGTGTTTCTAGGTCACGTTGCCCTTATTAATAGGTTATTTTAATCCTCTATATCTGTCATCTTTCAATTACCAGCACTCATCTGTCCGTTCTATATTCAAGAATCATTTCTTGGCTACAATTCTGGGAAAACACGATGTTCTTGTGACTATTAGTTTATAAGTTATGTTTATTTGAAAACCTCATGTAAATTTAACAAATCTAACTATAATTTCCTAAATATTATCCTCAATTACACAAAAGTGGCAGCTTACACTTTTAAAATTTTTGTGTTAGCATTTAATAAACTGCCTCTTTGTTGCTCAGTGCAATTTTCATATCCACTTAGAGTGTGGTTGTTCCTTAACAATTAATTAAAAGTGAAATTGCAGCTGTGAAATAGCATCACAGTGCCATATGAAATCTAAAAACGTCATTAGAAACTACTGCTGGCGTTCTACCATTTCTCTAGTGATATGTATTCATGTTCCAGAAGTAATGGTTTGATTTAAAGATAGTATAAGCCTAGAGGTTTCTTACTGTAATGTATGAGAATTGGAGGGAAATTCAAATTCAAAGTAGAATATTCTCATCTTTGACCTGATTGACCACTGGACACCTCTAGGGTTATTTAAATAGAAGTTTAGTATGTTTTCTCTTTAGTTTCATTCCGAGAGAACCCAGTGACGGATCATACGTATGAGGAACAGGTCATGAGATCAGTGAGTGAACTCTGTCGAATATGTAACAGAGAAAACAAAACAGAAAAAGACGACAGTCGGTCATATGTCGGGCATCATTGTCACTGAAACCTCAGTCCCGCAGTCTATGAATATCTCATCGGATCTCACATATTTACTCATCACTCATACCAAAGCCTGTACAAAAAGCTGGTGTGGTATTGGGGAAGCTGATAGAATTAACCTAATGTTTAACAATTTAAATCAGATCTGGAGTAAAGCCCACCCCCTCATTATACACACTAATCCAATCAGTGAAGAACCATTTGCTTCCATTCAAACCGCCATCGATGAATACATGACACTTTACAGAGAACTCTTCCCCAAGAACACACTTCACAAGAAACATCTTCTGGAACAACGCACTGTCTGCCTTTTGTACTAAAACAGATTTGGACTAAGTCTAATGGGAGAACTGGGGCCTAAAAGAAGTCATCAGTCAGTTTTCAAGCTTTAAAAAATGGGAATGCGGTATGAATAACAGCATACAGAAATTACAATTTGTAATGCATAATCATGTGTTACAGGTTGCACCAATGATGCATTCCACGAAAGAATCAATGCAGTAAGGAAACTAGACAAGAAAATAGGCAGAATGAGGGAAAAAAAAAAATACATTCTATTAATATCGTGTTATCGGACTGGAGGATTTGTTTTCATTGATATTATTGTAGTGTATCTCTTGCACGGATCTGACTGTACTGGTTTATCGAACAGTCTTCAGTCGCACTGAGATAACCACTGGAGGGGGCTAAAATGCGTAAAGAAACGTAATGTGATAGGCTTCCATTGGACACAACTCCCTCTCAGCTGTTTCATTTTCGGTAAGCGGATTTCTCCTTTAGTATATGCAGAGACTGATATGTTGTCTATCACCTTGTCAAATTCCAAACTCATTGTGACTGCCAGTTTTGAGTTTTGAACGATCAAAGATAACCCATTTTTGACAAACTGTGACAGAAATATACTATAGATTTTAAGTGATCCTGTAAAATTGTATTTGAAGCTGCAAATATAAATTTGGTATGTTCTTTTACAGGCTTTTTCACTCTATCTAACTGTTTGAGTCATTTAACTGTATTGCTAAGGAAACAGCTAATACATGATGACAAATAAACCCAATAAATCAGTGTTACAGCACTGCTCGGCTCCAGCAGCGCACTAGCTGCCGCGCCAGATAAATGACCCGTGACCTCTCGTTCGCTGGTGGCAACTAAAATACCAGTCCCGTGCACGCCGTGAGAATTCATTTTGTGAACTGCAGAAATTAAATAAATACTTCCTACAGAGGCACTTTATAACAAAGACTGGGATTCACAAGTGCTCATAAAAGTGAACTGTATGGGGTTGGCTGACTGCCTACCCTGGATTTAACTGCTTTGGCAATGTTGTCCTTGAGTAAGGAATCACAGGCAGTAAGTCTGTGGGCCACTTCCTGGTGAATCTTCTCCTTCATGGGCTCAACAAATCTGTGCAATGCTGGATGTGAACAGAAATACAAGATTCTGGCATGTATTGTTGTTTAAATGATATAACTAGATTGTTATTTGGGCAATCCAATGAAATTCTATGTTCTCGACTTCAAAATATTTATTGATGAAGGATGTCCTCTTCTGAGAAAAAGAGAGGAAATTTACATTTTGATGAAATTGTTCTATATAAATGAACTGCATCTTAAAGATTCATGAGAAGAAATTTTTAAAAGAGCTCACTTGCATGAAGTTAAACGTGACTGGCGTCAAATCAAACTTATTAAGTTATTTTCAGAAATTGTTTATGCAGCTGACTATGAACAAAAATCTAATGGGAACAAACTGAATTATGAGAGATCAAAATCTGTGTTGATTGGTACTACACCATATTTAATGACAGAGGCTGGAACAAATTACCTGGATTGACATTCTGTTTGATTTCAGAGCGAAGTGAGCTGCCCACTGTGTCCTTGACACTTCGTGTGATTTCATTCAGCATGGTGGTGTGGAGGGCTCCATCTCTCTCTTTGCGTTGTGCGTCTGATTGTTTAAGTGAATCTTGCAATCTCTGCGGTACTCAAAGTTAAAGAAATTTTCAAAACCAATGGATTTATACTAAAGAATGATAGCAATTCACAGATTATTCACGGCAAAATCTTGGATATGAAAAATCTCAGAAATGTTTAAAACACACCTTTTCACACCAACTCCAGACAAAGTTTGGCACATGTCCCCTTTCAAATTCACCACTGCTAACACAGCTTCACCAGTCATAAAAGAACTGGAGACTGGGGCAAGAGAACTTTCTCATAGTTCCACAAATCTTCCAAGGGGAATTGGAGGGTGGGTAAGGGAAACCTTCTTTTGTATATTTCCTTCATCATTGTTTATTTGATCTGTGCTGAGTTTCAAATATGCAAATTGAAGGAGGTTGCTGATTTCATACTGATCTGACAAAATCTGGTTGGCCAGAATATTCTATTTCATAAATTTTACCGCTTGTCACAAGTTCTTTTACTTTTCCAAATTCATGGACACCAAAAATAATTCTTCTAACATGGTACCCCTTTCTTGCTGGAAACTGGGTCTGCCCTGTTGCATTTAAAATTTGAGTATATATGTGCGCAATTCACTGAAGAGACTGACAACCACATATATAATTTAAAAGCACCAACTCTCATCCCTACCTCTTCACAGATGCTCATAAGCCAGTCACCCAGTAAGTCTGACTAAAGAATAGTTCTTTGTCACTTTTTTTTTTCTATTCTTTTTAATTTTCTATACAAATATTCCGTACTTGATTCACAGAGAAATATTTGACCATTCTATCTCTTCTGTCTGAGCCAGCATTAACTGCCCTGGACAGCAGCATACATCAATAAAATTCAACAAAGGTACATACAGGCTTCCCCAGATAAATTAAGCTCCATGGGATTAAAAATTCCATCCCCTCAAAACCTTTATCTATAAGAGAAATAATATGGAATCTTAATTCAGGCCAGATATATTTCAATGTAATGTTTAAACTAAACCACCATCTTTATTTTTCACATTTCACTATTCTAGTCATTATCAAATGCCATACCAGTTTATCACTTGGTACAGGTACTTGCAAGCAAGTAAATACCTGCTATTATTACTACAGTTGTGATAGCACTTACAGAGAAGCTGAAAAGCAAAATAAACTAACAACATTAGTTTTTATGCTCATTGAGATCATACTTTAGAGCAGAACATTACAGTCTCAACATTTCATTAAAGCTAAAATAAAGTATAATTCACAAGATGATTTAATAATAATAAAAAATAAATAAAGAAAAGAAAAAAAAAGGGGGGGGGGGGAGGGGGAGAAAAAAAATGTAAACAAAAAAGAAGTCAAGGATATTTTCTCTCTGCATATGCTGGGCCAATGAATGCTCCATGCGAGACACCAGGATGTCCTCCAGCTTGCCGATGTCGTTCTCCAGTGAGGGCTGCTGGGTGGTCATCTGGTGTAGCTGCTCCTGCTCTATCTGGTGACGGTGAAGCTGCAGCTGGATCTCTCGTTGGCGGTTCAACTCTGCCTGCATCTGCTGCATCATCTCCTGCTGCTGGTGCAGCTGCTCTGCCAATCGAGCAATACTGGTATCAATCTGCAATAGTAACATATGAGACGCAAAGTGATGAAATCAGGCGCTCGTCAAACTGAGACAACAGAAGAAATCAAAATTTTTTCAACAATGAGTGAATTTTAACGCATTTTTTTTGTGCAAAAACCCTTTTATGTCCATTTAAAAATGTATTTCAGAGCTAAGTTTGTTGAAATATATTGATTGGAAGTAAAAAAAATGTGTAATTTATTGACATGACCTAAAATGAAGAATAATAATGATTAACAAAAATGAGCAGCCATTTTCTCATTAAATCCAGCCCCAGCAAACAGGTCACTCCTGTTGTTATAAATGCCAATATATAGATGTACTGCTATAAAAAAGATTTTTTCACAACTAGAAAGAAAAATGGATAAGCTATGAATATGCTTAAATGTGACACCAATAACTCAATATGCTAAAAGGATGATCAGTGCGAGATATCATCATGTCGCATCTTACATCTCCTTTTTTGACTTTACTCAATATATGAATGACATCCAAAGACATGATAACTAGATGACTGACATCTATGGGCAACAACACATATTCCAAGATTTATTAAAGTGCATCATTAAATATAGAATGTAAACAAAAAATGAAAAAAAGACAATTATAATCACGCTATGCTGTGAATGACTCCATAGCTACTGGTGATGAAAAGGAAATTCAGCATCATATCCATGTCACAAGTTTTCTAACCAATGTTCACATTTCTAATGTGACATTTATTTTATGATTATAACTTCTCTCTCATATTCATATAGCAAAACGGTTCAACTATCAGTAGTCAAAATGATACAAAGTATCAGCAGTCAAAATGATATAAACTATCAGCAGTCAAAATGCGAGCTAAATCACAAATTAAACAAACATGACCCTGTTCAACTTACACTTGTCAAAACATGAACCGGTGCTTGGCCTGGTTCAGGTCTGGAAGAAAAAAAAAATAAAAAGAATAAGCCATTCAATTGCGTTAACAATTGTCTTTTTCATTACATATTCAAACAGTGCTCTAATCCGTCACATAAGCAATGGAGAAAGTTATTTCACGTTGAGCACTTGCCATATTAACAAAAATAACTCACGGTGTATTCAAGGCTATGTGAGAGTGTAGCACTTAGATTACTGCAAGCGCTGACCACTGACGGGTAATAAATCATCAGGTTAGTGGGATCAGCACGTGCCTGGCAGTGGATTCTCCTACCAGGAGTGACTGTGCGTGCGATAACAAAAATTGCATATCTTTATAGCCCACCCCCGGTCTTTGTATGTGAGTAAAGACAGTGAAACTCTACCATAGCTTTAGTCTACTTTTTGACCTACTGCGTGCAAATTTCATTGCAGTAGTAGCATTTTATGCTCTGGTGGAAGAGCTTAAAGTCAGCATGTTATTTTAAACTCAGGTGATCAATGCGCATACATGAAAAATTTATTAAAACAAAGCAAAGTGATGAATATGGGCGGTTATCCTTGCACTCTTTAGTGAAATAGCATATAATTCCATCATAAAAGTCTGAGATGGTTCCATGAAGTTTTTCTGGAGATATTATGATTTTACTATGACAGACTATGCCATCTAACTTTTTTGCCACTTTTTAGCTATGCATATAGAGTGATTCAGTTATGTTTTTACGTGATGAGTAGGTCTGTTTCATATAACATATGAAATAAAGATGAAAACATACAAACATGCACGCACAAATAGATATATTTTCATATCAGCACTAACACTCACAACGTAAAATTTCTGAAAAATGTCCGTCTCTTTCACTTTGAATTTCAGGTCATATTTTTTTCATAAACAAAATAAAAATTATATGTACGGAAAATATATGCAAAACCGAAACTGACTGCCATGCTTTTGTTGCAGTAGATGCATAAATATACCAGAAATATAGCAAGAGTGTATGCAATATTTTTTGACGTTGGTGAGATTTCTGTTGGGTGGAAGGTAACTTGACTAATCGCTGACCTTGGTCAGCACATCGTCGAGAGGCAATTAACTAAATGTGCCGCTCTGCCGACACCATGAGCTTTCATTATTTTCAACATTTCAAATATTCACACAAAATCAGGAATGAGCTCCACTGAGTCCAAGAAAATTAACAAAATGCATAGCAAATACCAGCCTTCAACTGTGTGCATTTAGTTCAGCATTAGAAATATTCATCATGTTACGAGTTTTTCTAGTGACATACAATATTTACTTTATCAACTTCATCTTCAAACCTCAGGCTACCAGTTCAGTCTGAATCATTTCTTTCAGGGCAATATTCCTATATAGGTGTTCCATGCACAAGCTATTTCATGTTGGTGCCTACATCTGATTCACTGCACCTGTCGAGATAACCACCCCCGGAGAGGTTGAGAGACATAATACAACGAGCAAGCAAGATTCACTGCCCTTCTTTTCCCAAGTTTTAAAAATGACACATTTGCCTAGTACGCTCACAACACAAGCAGATTTTTAGTTTTTCATTTTTTCCTGTGACAGCACTTTATAGCGATAAAGAAAGTAGCTTATTGTCTTATGCTGATCATTAAAGAGAAAGTTAAAAAATGCTATGTTTAGTGCCATTTACACAGGAGAGCGAAAAGCACAATACCCACCTATGAGGTCTGTCTGGATAATCTCCTGGAACCCGTACGTCATCATCATCAATATCATCATCTGTTCCAGGCTGTTGGATGATCTCCTCCACTTCAGCCTCTTCATCATTTTCATCATCATAGAAATCGGTTTCCTTCTCTTCCTCCTCTTGTGTGCTGTTGTAATAAAAACACATGTTTCTTGTAAACTAATTATCTTCTGAGGTATAGATAAGGATTATTTTTACTTCACTGAAATGGCCTATTTGACTTCTCAGACACATATTTACTGACAGAAATAGCGAGCTGAAATCCTTTATCCTTTTTCACAATCTAAAATAAGCAAAATCTTGACTTCATTCAGACACAAGTAAAAAAAACAAATAATCATTCCATGAGCAAGACTAATAAACAACCACTAATTTCATAAGTTATCACTGGATATTAAAAAAAAAAATGTTGTAGTATGTAACAAGGGCTTCGAGACATAGAATATGTTTCTACTCTCTTCTAACAATTTTACTCATAAAGGAGAAACAATCTCCATAGCACTGAAAAGTGCAATGCATCACATACTCAGACTTTATCCAGAAAGAATGAAGAATATATCATTCAACCACATATCTTTAGTTCTAACGTTTACAAACCTTGGTTCTACAGGTCTTGGTTCTAATAATGAAATGGTGACAAAAAAGAGAAAGACCACAGCTTGGCTCGCTCAAATGCCACCCACATGCATAGGTAGCCACAGCTGCATTCCTGGTTAGGTTTTATTTCTTGTGCCTCAACATTTGTGTAATATGTGACAAATAGCAAAAAAATCCTCATATTTCACAGCCATGTACAATTCTCTACTCCCTCAATCATTGAATGGCAGTTTCTAAGCATGTTGAACTAAACTTGAGCCCTATAACATAATAAAATCTATTTCACGTCTACCTTTGCTCAATGGCCTCATCAACCAAGCGTTTTGCTTCTGTAGAAACATCTGGTGGTTCAGGCCAAATCACATCCTTCCTGTCTTCCTGTTGATCAGATGGAGCTCTTGCTTCTACCTCAGGCTCAGTCTCTTCCTCTTTCTCCAGGCCGAGAGCTTCTGCCACCTCCTTATCATTTTCATCATACTTGTCATCCTGGGTGTTAAATGCATTCTATGGAAAATAAGAAAAAAAATAAATGTAAAATAAAAAAATAAATAAAAATTGTGAAAAACTAAATATCAGAAGCTGTCAGTCAATGTGACAAAATTACATCAAAACCTAAATCTGTTACAATTAATGGTTTCTCAAGTAAACAATTTCGGAAAGAAGGGCAGCTGTAACAATTAAAGAACTGGATCTAGTTTCAAAATGTCAAACAGGAATGGCAGCATTTCTTAGAGAGATAATCTATTTTATATATGATGGATCTCTTGGTGGAATAGGTTTACAGTGCTTAATGGTTTGGAAAGACATTATCAATAGCAGAGCAAGTCATGGAAACTATAATAAACATAGAATCGCTTTTCTTAAAATCCCAATTTTCTGCTTTCACAACTTTAAATCGCTGGAATTCCTTCAGAATATAACTAGAATAATTTGATCACATGAAGTTTCAAAAGATCAGAAACAACCGGTGCTTCAATTTTTTTTTTTTGAATGATGATTCTAAGCATATTTAAAATAAAAGCTTTATAGTTGAAGTTTTTGTCATAATTATTGAAGTATTACAAGATGGACTCATTGCAGGCTTTTTACCATTAAACTGCCAATGGGGAATGAACCGGTGCTGGATGCACTTTCAATGGAAGCAGCTAAGCCTGCTGGTGCCTTGGACCCACTCTGAGAGCCGCCAAACAACTCTTCCAAGATCTCTTGATTGGATCTCACTGAGGCGTTGAGTGACTGATTGGCTGAAACATTGACTGAGCCAGCAGCACTGCCAGGGGCCGAACCTTTGGGAGTTGCCAGTTCGCTCTCTTCTGCACTAGTGATAGGTGGGAGCGGCACCTCTGATAGGCTGACGTTGTTTCCAGGCGATGGTCTGGCTTGGGATGGTGTCTGATGGAGAAAAAGAAATATAGTCCTATTTTTTTTTTAGCGATTCATCACCTTTTAATGATAAATCTTATAAGGGAATTGCAAATGTCAAATTTGAGCTGAAATTCTGACAAATATTCAGAATTAAGCAGAAATTTTCTGTGCATTGACAATATTGAATTATGTATTAATTTCTGAAATGATCAACCTAGAGCACACAAATGTGAAAGAAATAGCAAACAAATAAACAGAATAAAATATAATGATGAACACAAAACTAGATAAAAAAAACAACTCAATACATTTAGATTCTTTATGCAGTCAATGTCAAATGTATCTCCATGCTAACTTTGTATTTGAGAGAACATATCTGCAATTTATAGGGAAAGAGCAATTTTGATTTGGCAGTTTTTGCTTATTTATTTTTGTAGGTTCTCATGTTTGACCCCAGTCATGTTTTCAAAGCTTTTGATTTCTCAAGCTTAATCTGGTTTTTCTTCAACATTTACTCCTTTTTCTGAACTGCTTTCATTATGGAATGGAAAAAAAAAAATCCAGTCACCCACATGTGTGAATGTGCTGCTAGGAGAGAGGATTGTTGATGGATCAACAGAACTGCGTGGTGAATTGGCATCCATCAAATCTTCATTCATAGCTGTCACTTGTGTAAAACTGCTGGTACTGGACGCACTGAGGACAGTCTGATCAGAGTGAGGAACATTTCCTCGCGAGACACTGTAGAGAAGGATCATAATCACAATTCGATGTCAGGAACAGATAATATAAAAATAATGAGATGAGAGCTAATCACAAATGAATTCAATCAGACCAAAACTACAAAGATTTCTTTTTGTTACTCTCAGAAAATAGCAAATGATTTTAGGTTAGGTTTTCTTAAGCTGTTCAACCCTACATGAGGGCTGTCTCAGCTATTTTTTTATAGCATCCTGTTGGACTGCGGCGATGGTTGACAACATTTTCACGAGTTCCATAAACATAAAACCACATCAATTGCTGCTATTGTGTTGTCTTTAACTCTCTGACCACCTTTCACCAACACATCGGCGCTGCGAGCCATCACCATTAGACCTATCACTGATCTATCAGTTTCTCCGTTTTATTGTTTTGTATGACCCGATCCTGAATTTCTACCCAACTATAAGAGTAAATCAAAAACAAGGAACATTTCCGGCGACAAAATATTATGAAAAGAGCGCTGAATTCTTGTGGACTTATCGATTGTGAAGCAGTTTTTGCGGTGAGTTGGTTTATTTACAGAAATGACCACGCCCACTCCATCAACGTCTGGACTTTCTAATTGTCCTAGACGGCTGACTTCACAGCAAGCACTGGCTTTATTTACTCAGTGTGAGAGTGACAATGACAGTGATAGTTTGAGTTTGCAGATAATGAATCTTCTAGATCTATTGACAGTGACTATTACAATCAACACAGATCTAGATCTAGATCCAGATCTAGTTCACCAGATCAGGAGAGTGATAGTGGAGACCTGCAGCCTCCCCCTGCCAAGAAGGGCAAGATTTCAGGAAGGGGAAAGGGAAAAGGCAGGGCAACAAATGGAACTAGATCTAAGAGTAATAGTACTGCAGGAACAGCTGCCAGAGCAAACAATAAATGGAATATAGCAGAGGATGGGACTGAAGTTGGTGCCTTCAGTTTCCGCGAAGTGCAGAGTGGCTCTAAACTTGAGTTAGATGAAGACTGCACTCCACTGGATGTATTTCTAAAGTTTCTGACTGATGAAATTGTTGATGCTCTAATAGGCCACATCAACGCTTATGCAGAGCAGAAGATCCAGATGAATACACCTCCGCAACGGCACTCGTCATATGCCCTATGGGAACCCATCGGCCGTTTTGCATTTTTCAAATTTTTAGCGGTGCTGATAACAATCGGAATGGATGACCACCCATCTATCAAAGACTACTGGTCAGTTTCAAGCCACAAACACACCCCCTGGTTTGGCCAGATGTTTCGAAGCAGGAAGAAATTTGAATTAATCTATCATTCCATGCTCCATGCCTCCGAGATAAATGCGGAAAGGAGTGCTAAAATTGAGCCCTGTGTCAACAAGTTGCTTGAAATCTTTCGCAACAATTTCTACCCATATGAGAATATTTGTGTGGATGAAATGGTGATTGCTGGAATATAAGCAATATAATGCCAGTAAGCCTAGCAAATACCACATCAAAACCTTTGGACTCTGTGATTCACTGACAGGGTACATGATCAACTTGCTGATTTACTTTGAAGCGAACACAGCATACAAGCCAGAGCAGGACACAAACAATTCCCAAGCTGTGAAAGTTTTTGACACGTTGCTTTCCTCTTTGCCAGCCAGAAGTGGGCATTATGTGTTTGCTGATCGCTTTCATACTTCGGATGTTCTGATCAAGTATCTGAAGCAAAATCAGTACCACTACACAGGTACTCGCAATGTCCGCAGGGCAGGCTTTCCTCCTCAACTGAAGACGGATAAACTGGATTACAAGCAGGGTAAGTAGTACGTAAGCGAAGCAGAAGATGATGCAGATCGGACTCTGTGTGTCAATTGGCGTGACAAAAAAGCTAAGAAATCCTGTGCCCTCATTACAACAAAAGGCAAAGTTGGGAGCATCACAAGAACGGAGGGTCGTCGGGCGATACAAAAGCCCACAGTCATTCATGACTACAACATCAACATGAATGGCTGTGACTGAGTTGATCAAATGGTCGCTTACTATGGGGCCCATGAACGGAAAACTGTGAAGTGGTGGCAAAAAATCTTCACTTGGATTTTGGAGATAGTCCAAGTAAATTCACATATTTTGTTTTTGATGGCACATTCAGGCGACAGGAAACAGATGAAGTTTCAAGTATTCA
Source organism: Peronia peronii (assembly GCA_039654565.1). Lineage (NCBI taxonomy): Eukaryota > Metazoa > Mollusca > Gastropoda > Systellommatophora > Onchidiidae > Peronia > Peronia peronii. The sequence continues at coordinate 2,145,403 of JBCEWB010000020.1, forward strand.
AGGACAAGTGGGTAGAACAACTCAGTTCTCTGCCTGCATCCTACACTCTACCCAGAGAAATTGTAAATCCACTGAAACGAGGACGGAAGCTGAACACTCCTGTCATGGACAGGCTACAGGGTGCTCATCACCTCATCAACTTTGATGATTCGGATCGACAATGTGTCCACTGTATACAGCAAAAAAAGGGCAAACGAACCAGCTTCTATTGCATAGGGTGTCCTGATTCACCTCACCTCTGTGCCGAACAGTGTATTCTGCAGTATCATTGTAAGTAAATGAGCTGGTTACTAAACTGTATATAGTGTACATAGTGTGAAGGTAGCAGTGAATTTCAGTTCTGTTTTTGGTCTGTGACTGTCTGAATACATTTGATGATAACTTTTCACTGACTAGGAGTATTTTGAATCTGTAAAGTGCCCCTAATTCAGAAATGGCCAGAATCATCTTAGAGGACTGTGTAGCTGAGCAAATTGGGGTGAGTAGAAATAATTGCATAAAAAATAATCAAGCTTTTGTTTTCTGTCCTTGTACACTCTGTTCTCAACTTCCCTAGAGACATTTATTTTATTAACATCTGATTGCTTCATAATCTGCATTCAGTCTCCTTTATTTTGATGTATCACACTTTATAGTTTACATTTTTTGTGATCTTGAAATAGAGAAAATAAAAATGAGACCTAGTTTCAGACGGGCAGCCATCTTGGAACTTAGGTCTAGACCCAAATATAATTGAGGTAGTCAAAGAGTTAATTGTTTTGAATCAGTCTGCTTCCCCTAGATGAGAGCAGGGACCCACAAAAAAAAATAAAAAAATAAAATAAAATAACACACCAAAAAAAAAAATTAATTAAAAATTACATAAAATTTAAAAAAAAACCAATGAGTTTAACCGGCAAAAATGGACGTCAACATTTTGAGAAAGTCATTCCTCAGATGTGACACAGAACAGTAATTAACTTTTTTATTCTTTTGGGAAAAAAGCCACCAGAAATTCATCAAGATCTATTAGCTGCTTTAGGAGATCACTCTCCAACTATTCAAACTGTAAGATCATGGGCAAGAGATTCATCTGAGGTGAATCAGTGTTGAGGAAGGATCATGATATGGAAGGCATGTGACTGCATAGGGAGGTGCAAATATTGATGAGGACAAAGGAAAACACACAGAGATAGCACATGAAATTCCTACGTCTTCTGCTTCGATTAATAGAATTTTGACTGATAGACTTGACAAAAAGCAGCTGTTCGCTAGTGCCCCACTTTCTGAATCATGATGAAAAGGAACAAATGATGAGAGCCCGTTGTTTTCCTCCTCATTTTCATTGTGGAGGTCACCAGATTTTGGATATAATGATAACTGGAGATGAGACTTGGGACAGGAGAAGATATTATTTTGGCAACAAAAGCTGCGCTCAGAATGGTGGACAAAGACAAATATGTCACCGTCTTTGAAAGCTGGTTGCGCCAGTGGCAGAAGTGCTTGGACAATGTTGGTGAGAATGTGGAATAGCTAATATAATAGAAGAACATTGTTCCAAATTTGATGACAGTATCTTCAATGGTTTTTGAAACATGGGGCAGGGAAAGTTATTTTTTGACAGATCTCATAGCATAAAGCAAGTGTAAAAAAAGTTGACTTGCAAAGATGACCATTCAGTTCTGCAGGGGCAAAATGAAGCTGTGATAAAATTCCTCACACTTAGTACTATTATCTCTGAAAATCAAAGGAAGATTAGTTCAAAATGACCATCAAAGATGTGTCTGATGACTGCAAAGATGAAAAGTAGTCTGTGTGTTTAGTGTTGGTGGATATAATAGAATATGACTGCATGCATACATTAAAATACATCACAAACTCTTGAAAATTAACACAAATATTGCGTTACTATGCCTGATGAGTATTTACGGCTTCCATCAAGCTTTCATTGGTTCCTTAATGGTATGAGCAAAATACCTGGGACTGGATGTGGCAAAAGCTTGTGGTTTCCCAAGTGCAGGTTGTGAAGAATCCAATGGAATATTTGAGAGGTCTTGAGTAGCTTCACTCTGCTCCATACTCATGTCTGATAACATATCTTGAAGGCCTGAAGAATGCAGTGGAAAAAATAAATGAAAGAGAAATTAGTAAATAATGCATGACAAAGTAATTCCCACTCACACAATGGAACCACAAAGATAAATAAATACTGATTGTAAAAAAAAAATTAAAAAATGATGAAATAAGTTACGTAAATTGAAAACATTTCTACAGGACAAATGTGTTATTTTTACTGTTCACTTGACAATGTTCTTTTTTATTTAGAATTGCATCATTTGATATGAATTACTTCTATATTGCAGTTGAAGCTATCCAATTTTTTTGTAAAATGAGAACAATGTGTATACTTGTGGAAAACAAAATAAATGCCTCATTTTATCTCATAAATCAAATTCAATAGGATGCAATAACAGCTGAACAACTTTTCTTTCTTCTTTTTATATATTTTTTTCTTAGCCAGTACAGTGTTGTGAAATACATGAGATAAAACCTACCTTGGTCCTCCTGAGACATGGAGCTCATGCTGGGTGTGTGTGGAGGAGGAGCACTGGTTTCTAGACGATATCGTATCAACAACTCTTGCAGTGATCTACAACATATGAGCAGAAAGGGAAAGAATTTTGTTGCACGTTTGTAAATACTCTGCTATGTCTGTTGTTGTGTTAATATTCGCAGAGATAGCAATCCTCGGATAGCTGCAAAATGTCACATTACCTGTTAATATGTACTAAAATAATAACTAATTTTTTTAAAAATGAGGATATTTTACTGGCATCACATTTGTAGATCACATAAATTACTAATATATACTTTTAATAATGATAAACTCAATTTCCACTATGTTCGGGGTGCTTGTCCATCACTCATATATAACTATACCCAAAGTATATACATGTGCATCTTATACAAAGAAATAATACTAGGCAATTTCAAATGATGAAAAACATTAATCAGATCCATTCTATCAAAAACATTCTTTGTGAATATTACTTCTGTAATGCATATGAAAGACCACAGAAAGCAAAAATATGCTATTTTTATTGACTGAACCTTGCTGCATATTTGACCTTTTATAATTATTTCTTAGCGCTCTACAACTCCATGTGACCTTCTGGCTGCTAGCTATGACATATTCATGTCAACAAATTTCACACTTTATTTTGAAAATTTGATCTCATATATTGTTAATAGCAATCACATTTTTACTGTCACCTTGTTTGGAAAGATTGTAAAATGCCCCTTTCAATCTTGAGCTATAGATCTTTCTCTTCTTCCAGTGCCTGATTCATCCGATTTCATTCATACTTACTACGTGACCAGGCAACACGTTATGTACTCACTTTGTATGCACTCCATACATTTTGATCTGGACACCAGCAGTCACTTTACGGTTTCCATCTAGGCCATTTTTCTCTTCCTGTTCATCTTCCTCATCCTGATTTTCATTCAGTTCTCCTACGGTAACAGGAATATCAATGTTCATAACTACTTTCTAATCTTATACAGCTATCAATTTTATGAACCTTAATGTTACACATGAAAAGGAGATATGAACTGATTCATTCAGTGGTATACCAAACCTCTATCAAATCAGCAATATACTCATGATTTCACGAGGCCTATGTTTTCACAAAAACAAAAAAAAACAACAACAAAAAAAAAAAGATACACACTGAACAAAATCTTCATCTAAAGTATTACACAAAAAAAAGCTGAGAGTTGTGTTACAAATTTCTATCTGTTCAACAATTTAAACAAAAAAAGTCTGCATGCACTACCAGGGGATTTTGGGGCTTTGTATCAAAAAGCTCGTATGGAAAATTTATACCATTAGAGGCTCAGCAAACTTAACTGATTCACTTTGCTAAGCCACTCACAGCGGAATGTGTTTTTTTTTCCGTATTGTTGCTCAGCTTCTGTTAGCGGTGCATGATAGTTTGTTTCTTTTCTCGTAGATCACGTTTATTTTGCCAGAAACCAAAATTCTACTTTTGCAGAGTCATCAACAGGAAGTTCCTGTATGAAAGTTGGCGGCAGTAAGTAGTTGGGTACAGCTGAAGGAAAGTTTTATCATTTTTTTCTCATTGTCAAGTTGAGGTACAAGTCTGACCCATTTATCGAGAGGAGCAGCCATGGCAATAGAGCCTGAATAGGCCCAAGTCGACTTAAATCACAGCGCTTTTTCGCTTTACAAGATCATCAACTGTTTTCACAGCTCCATATGGCATTGCCAGCTGAGGCATGCCAAAAGGGACAGAACCTCAACAACAACAACACAGCTTCATAGCGATGAAGGTGATGGGTTATTGCTGACTTAGAATATGAATCTAGATCTAGATCTAGACCTACTCTATCGACAATTCATCGCAAAAGAATAGTGAGTCAGCTGATAGGGGGAAGTCATCCACACTCACTCTGTCGGGTTATAAGCCTTATAAGCCAATAACTACTGCACCAAATGACTTCAAACTTATCAACTCCATTCATAATTGGATTGTGTATGTGAAAATATCAATTTCAAAGGCCTGTTGCCTCATCAAAAGTCAAGAAATTGGGTTAAGTGAGTCAATGTTTTAATTTTTTTTTAATCTGACCTGTTTTTCCACAGCTATTACTCCTTTCCTACAAATGTTTCAACTTTTAAATAAGATTCAATAAAGAGAGCTTTTAATTCTGTGCATTTTGATATATATCAATGTACAATTTTACAAATTGCAAAGTCAGAGAGGTTTGAAAAATGAGAACACCCTCTCACTGAAAAACCACACCCATTTGTAATTATGTCCAACCATGTTATATAATTACGGAGCCATCAGTTTAGACATTTATACTGACCTGTGGTTATTTCATCCAGGTGTGAGTCATCAGCGGCATGTCTGAATTTTTTCACCCCTGCATCAAATATGGCAAAGCTAAGGCATGGTTGAGTTAGTGAAAACTGGGATAGGGAGCTAACATGGGCTGTGCTGCTAGCGTAGTTCTGGTGAATTTGAAGGACATACAACACCTGAAATTAGTTGTAAAATGTGAAATTAGGTACAAAAAATGAATGTTTCACATTTTTTTTGCTGAAAGCATGGCAGACAATTTTTTTGGCACGAACACATAAGGGATTTTTTTTCTTTTATATGTAATTTTTTATGGCAAGCCTTAAGCACCATCAATCAATCATGGTAATTGGTGACCGCAAAGCAACCAAGGTTACTGACCAGTTTAAAAAAAAAGGTAACTATAAAAAATTTGCATAAATCTAGTCTTGAAGAAATGTTGAAGTTTTTCTTAACACACTTTCTTATTTTTATTTTTTCTTTTACCATTTATTCTTATTAAAACTTCATGAAAGGCTTGAAGTGCAGTAAATTTTCATCATGACACTTATCTCTATCAACAGATACCAAATGCTTGTCATATCAGTTTTCCTTTTCATGGCTGTAGACTTGGCAGCACTGATGTTTGACTGTCGGTTGATTTGTATAGTGAAAGCATCCAGGATTGTTATTGGACTTAAAATTGAAATTGTTCAAAACATTTCCTTTTCATTCTCAAACAGAAATATTGGAGTTCAATTAAAATCTTATTTCAGTTCATGCTATGAAAAGACTTACCCTTGAATTGATGTCTGAGAGAGCCAAATATTTTGATGTCAGATCTATCTCGGATTTGAAGCAAAGCTCAAGTTCTGGCTGGCTTATAGGAGCATTGAAACTGCGTTGAAAAAATAAAAAAAATACTTTTGAGCATGACATCAACACAGAATTATGGAATACTAAAACATTCTCCTTACACAAAAACACTCTCCTCACTCGTCTAATTACAAACATTTCTGCATCGATCAAATATTTCTCCTGTATTTCTCTAAATGTGAGCAAAAGGCAATTTTTTCCTTATCTTGATGGCGGTAAAGTATGCTGGTGTATACAGAAATATTTTCTACACTGTTGTACATATAAACTGTCCTAACCCTTTCGTGTTTAAACCGACACGCCCGGGATTGCTGCCTAAGGTTTAGAGTGACAGAAATCGACACTCAGCCCACAGCGCGGTTACCGTTCAGACCAACAGAAACCGACAGGAAACACCCCTTTTTTGGCGGGTTGTCATTGGTTGATAAAATGATGTTCGCGATCTAATAATCGAATGGAACCTCACTGATGAATCAAATGAGGTTTTTGTGATACCTAGGGTGTATTAGTGTGTGTTTTGAGGCAGCTATAGAGCGTGTTGTACGGTGCTTTAGTCAGCGGCACGAGACCATTCCTTCTGTCCCATCGATTGCTGCTGCACTCTCGCTGTCCTGTTCACTCGCTTTTGAACTTGTTTGCTTGAATCTACGAAAGTGACACAGTGTCTAATTAGGAATCAGTCACTGACACTGGATTTGATCTAGATTTGGACGACAGGCAAAACGCCAATAACTCTTACATGTACAGTATGCATAAGATCTATCGTGAACTGAGATGCGATCTAGCCTAGATCTACATCCGATCAATGTGGTTCAGCTTTCAATCAAGCTGTAGATCTAAGTTAAATGCATTGAGTAAGAAAGCATAGTCAAGCAGATACTTAATAGATAAAAATGAAAGTTGTTTATTCCTACTATTTTTCTCTTCAAAAGCTTATAATACATGTATATCATATCCTTCCTTTTTTGTTTCTTTCTCTCTTTTCTCTCTCTCAGTTTCGATTTCTGATTCTTTTTATATCAATTATAGATCGTTGATAAAAAAGATAGGTACAGGGTAAACCATTTGTTATTCATTTAACTTTAACAAATAAGACACATTGCTTGAAAAAGAAATCAACTGTGGCTGTTTCTCTGCAACCACTGAACTTCAGCTGACTGGAGGTCAGAAAAATGTAAACACAAGGGGCTGCCACAGTGCGCAGGAAGTTGAACACTCGCACGAAGACAGCTGCTGATTAATGCATACACGAAAGGGTTAATGTTCAAATGACTTACTTTATTGTTTGTACACAGGCCCATGTTTCGCAGCTCCATAACTTGATTTCTGTGTTTTCCTTTGCTCCCGTCAATGCAAATTTCCACAACTGCAGACTTTATAGAGAAAGTGGAGAGAAAGACAAATGATTATATAATGCAACTGATGTATTAAACCAAGCCACAGCAGAATGCTCCATCTATAGCAGTAGAGCACTCAGGCAGAGTAAGGCTAAGTGGCTATTACACTACAACTTTCACGTCTTTACAATATCTCTTGATTTCATTTTCATAGACAGAGCAACATGCTGAAAAAGTATCAGTAGAGTATCAAAATGTAACTAAATTGGTGAATTCTCCAGGACATGGCAACTGAACTGACAATATACAGGGAAGGCAAAAACTAAATGTATTGCCAACAGAAAATTGAACACTGATGTCAGCTCCGCTCTCGATGCCATCAACTGCCTCTCCACCATGGAGGAACTGGATGCAGAGCCAATGCTTGACGAACTGAGGAGGGCCATTGACTACTTGGCTCCCAGCAAGGCCCCAGGTGACGACGGGATCTCTCCTGACCTGATAAAGAGCTGCAGGAGCACACTACTGGGTTCCCTGCATGAAGTCTTCTGCCAGTGCTAGAAGGAAGGCAGCGCTCCCCAGGGCATGAGCGATGCTAGAAAAGTCACGTTGTACAAAATAAAGGAAGCAGGAGTGACTGCAACAACTGCAGGGGAATCTCTCTTCTGAGTATCGTTGGCAAGCTCTTTGCACGTGTCATCCTCGCCCGGCTACAGAGGTGGCTGAGCACATCTACCCAGAGTCCCAGTGTGGCTTTCGCACCGAGAGTTCTACAGTGGACATGGTGTTCTCCCTTCGTCAGCTCCAGGAAAAGTGCAGGGAACAACACAAGCCCTTGTACATCACCTTTATCGACCTCACCTTAGCGTTCGACTTGGGCAGCCGAAACGGCCTCTTCCAGGTCCTCCAGAAGATAGGGTGCCCTCCGAAACTCCACAGCTTGATCAGATCATTCCATGAGGATATGAGAGGGACAGTCTAGTATGATGGCAGGCCATCTGGAAGCTTCAGCATCCGCAGCGGTGTCAGACAGGGGTGTGTCTTAGACCTCACCCTCTTCAGAATCTTTTTCTCTGCGCTTCTGAAGCATATATTTGGGACGTCAACAGAGGGCATCCACCTTCACACTGGGTCAGACGGATGGCTGTTCAACTTGGCCCGGCTAAAAGCAAGAACGAAAGTCTGTGGATGCTTATCAGAGATATGCTGTTCGCGGATGTTGCTGCAGTCGTCACTCACACTGAGCAACAACTTCAGTGTCTGATGGACCGATTCTCCCAAGCCTGCAAAGAGTTTGGTCTGACTATCAGTCTGAAAAAGACAAACGTGCTGGGACTGGGAGTTGAGAAACAACCCACTATCACCATCGACAACTATGAAATCGAAGTTGTTCAGCAGTTCATCTACCTGGGGTCCACTATCTGTGACAACCTCCCCTTGGATGCCGAAATCAGCAAGCGCATCGGGAAGGCTGCATCCACTCTTGCTCACCTCACTACGGGTGTCTGGGAGAACAAGATCACCGTGAAGACCACAGCTATGGTGTATAACGCGTGCGTCATTGGCATGCTTCTCTACGGCAGTGAGACGTGGACTACATACGCCAAGCAAGAGAAGAAACTGAACTTGTTCCACCTGCGCTGTCTTCATGCATCCTAGCTATCTCATGGCAGGACAGGGTTCCTAATAGTGAGGACCTCTCACGCCCTGGCTTCCCCAAATGTACACACTGCTCAGACAACGTAGACTGCGTTGGCTTGGTCACGTCCACAGGATGGACGATGGCCGTATTCCAAAAGACACCCTCTATGGCGAGCTCGCTTCCGGCAAGAGGAATGTTGGCCGCCTACAGCTACGGTATAAGGATGCATGCAAGCGTGACATGGGAGTGCTTGGCACTGACATCAAGCACTGGGACAACATTGCCGACAACCGCAGCAGATGGCGTTGCCTCCTCCAAAGTTAGCTTCTGATGGGCGAGGAGAGGATCAACAACCAGGCTGAAGAAAGAAGACGACTTCAGAAGGAGTGGAGCTACACCAGTCTTCCAGCGACTGATCACAGATGTGGCTATTGTGGAAGGGACCGCCGCTCCAGGATCGGCCTCATCAGCCACACACGATACTGCTCCAGTCACAGCGAAGCAGACAACTAGGGCGCATCATCCATGGTCGACCCCGACCAACAGAGGCCTACAGTGTGTGGCACTTGTTTTTTGGAATGAGAAAATATTGTAAAAATAACACCCAAACAAAATTTTGACTTTTGTTCCATCCATTCCACTTCTGATTAAATAAGCATGTTTCCTCTTCCTCTCCCACTTAAAAAATTTGTGCAAAATAAGGATATCAATTCTAGGTTTGAACATTAACATAATCATGTTAAGATACAAGTCATCTTTTGAGTTATAAAACATCTACACTCACTCTGACACAGGATGTTTGTGATCATCAAGAAAATACAAGCTGTGGACAGGATTGCCTTCATGGGGATTCCAGTCATACATACACCTGGAAATTCAAAGAAAATCAATTAAGCATCATATTATCTCTTTATTAGTATCACACTAATTACAATCTTTAATATCATAATATTTCTGTATTTCCACTAGTTCTCAAATCCAGTTAATATCAAACTTGTTTCCATTCCTCTTTCATGTATGATGCTGAAACCTCCTATTATTTTACAGTTTATATATAGGAAGACTCCATAATTTCATATCAAATTGAACTTACAGGATACATGAAATCTAAGAGATTAGCATGTGAACTCTTACTTACTGTAGAAATCATGTTGAAAAGACTAACGTTGAAGTCAACTGACAGACAAACATCAATGCTGCCAAATCTATAGTGAGTATGATATGGTCAGCACCATTGGACCAATCTGAGAAAGCGTTTCTGGATTTCAACATTCATGCTCTCTTGTGTTCATCTAACTTTTTCTGAACTGAAAATGCAACCTTTTCATCTCCTTAAAACAACCACTTTTCAAAAAACCTTGTTCATTAAAATTTTATTTCCAGCTTGTTCACAAACTGATGCCACCTCTCTTGCCAAAAATGTAGTTGACTATCAAGACTGGGTAAAAAACAGATTCCATATCAACACTACAAGTCCATAATTATGGGAAGTGCAAATTTTTTTTTTTCTCTAGTGCCAGGGATCTGAGAGATGATGTCCAGTGTTAGAAAACAGCTTTATACATGTCACAATTTCTTCACATTTTATCTTCAATGAGACATCTGATTAGACCAACTAATTCAAAATGAGTGTAGCATGCCTGAAATACCACTGGTAACCAAAGAAATGTTGATCCTTTTCATGATGGACTTCACGTACCTAACTGCTCTGTAAAATATCCACTTATGCATTTCAAAAGCAAAAACCTCAGCATCCGAAAAAGAAGTTCAAAACATACCTAAAATGCAAAGGACAGGCACCATTTTTGTACAGGTGTTTAAGGCAATTATGTTGATACTACAGTAGATCACACAATTTCTAAATTAAATATTGTTCAACCGATTACTTTTATGTGACTTTGCTATAAAGAAATGGCTTACTCTATGTCACTTTCATTAGCATTCAGATCAACCAGGAAGAATTTGACAATTCCAGAGTTGTAAGCGACAGCAATGGCAGAGCCATCTGGAGCAAAGGCTGCATTCACCACAGGCTGCACATAGGAATTTTTAAAAAATTATAACATCATATATTTTTGTTTAATAGCAAAGAAAATCCAGGAGATAAAAATTCAAAAGCACAAAATTAACTCTTCAAAACAAGAAAACAAAAAATATTATATAGCAGCCATTGTCAACAGATGTTTAGATCAGCTGTGCTATAAAAAACAAAATGACTGACAAGGGAAAAAAAAAAAATTGTGTAAAGAGTCATAATTTAAAATTTGAATGTTCTGAATATATGGTTAATCTCAAATCTATATTAGATATTTCAAGCTAGATAATGCTTATGTTTAGGTCATGTTTGAATAATGTGGTCCTATTGCTCTCACTACTTCTTTCATTACTCTTTCAGCAACTTCAAGGATCAATCTCCTTACCATGAGCGGCTCATATGGCTCAATACACATCACTCCAGAGCTGACAGTCTTAGAGGAGACAGGACCCACGCCATAGTTTGAGGCCACAGCGTTCACATTCCACACTTCTGCCTGTGGTAAAACACATACAGAGCTTTGTAGTATCTCGATTATTACCAATAAGGATTAGGATTTGGTAAAATTTATGGAAAAACACCGAACATGCTCCTTTCTGACACAATCCATTTAAGAAGTGTCCAAACATCAATCTCATTTTTTAGATGTATTTTGCTTAACATTCTTTTTCCCATTTTTGCATTTCATTTGATCATTCATTTTGGTAGGGCGGAGAGGTTGGTGGGCTATTCTCTAGACCCAATAGCAACTATGTGCACCAATGTATTAATGAACAAAAATTATTTACCCATTTCATCAATATACAAAATTCAAATCATAAAACAATCCAAGCTTTTTTTCTGTTGAATAATCAAGCATTTGTAACAGTGATATTCTCATTTAGTACATTTTATGTCACATCAACAGAAACACACCAAAACTGTCAGTATGATCACAAAGTTTTCTCTCCATGAGAATCAAATCCACATATTGTCTCTTAAGGAAAATGAAAAAGCTGCTGCTTCCAACTGTGCATTCTACTCTACCCACTAAAATCTAGAAGGCCATTCTTTGCTATCAAATTTAGTTAACATGATCTGATTCTTCAACATATCACGAACATGTGAACCAACAAAACATGGAACACAAATAATGAAGGCATTGAGCTATTTCCCTTTTTCAAAGCTCCAAACTTACTTGTGTTCCATGTAAAAGCACCAACATTTTTGCAGGATCTATACTATCTGGGTCACCTTCTTCTTCCGGCATATATGGACACCATATCACACGAGTCATGCATCTGAACTCTGACTCAATGCCGTACGTTTCTTTTTCTATGTGAAGCACCAGGTTTGATCTTTCAGTTGGTCAAGGTCTATAGCAAAGCAATGGGACAAACATCTTCCTTATATGAACTGTATCACTTACATTACTGACAAACCACAGTAATAATTTTAAATGCAGTAATACGGTAGCATTAAAATGAATACAGTATTCCTTAAAGTCTTATAAAATGAATTGCAGCTGGGAATATTTAGGATTAAAATACAAAGAAAATGGAAATGCAAACAGTGCCTGAGAACGCCAAGCAGAATGGAATCCACACGCAAAGAGGGTTTAGCCGTTGATCTGAAAGTCAAACTTGGATAACAAAATGAAAAGAGGAATATGACCTGCTGGCCAATATTCAAGAACAGACTGAGTCGAGTTTTGTGTTGTTCACGACCTGAACCTGGAGAGGATGGTAAATGAGGTGATAGACATCATTTGAAGATTATGCCGGGCTGAGATAAATTCATAACAGCCAGGATTAGCCAGTTTAAAACAGGGATATCAAACTGTGTTCACAAAAAAGTTGGAAAAGCCACCCCCACCCCCCGTATTTTATCACGCCGGTCTGGGGCTGTCCGGTTATGTAAGACTAAGAGTGAGTCACTTTTAAAAAATTAAGGGTTTTCATGCTAGAGGTTTTCATTGTTTTGAGAGAAGTTTGCAAGTTTTCACAAGATCCTGGTATGGAACTACAAAATTATACAACTAACAGAAATTCGAAGAACACAGGCAGTGCTGTCATCATAATCATAAGTATAACTAGACTTCTATCTTGTCTGCTACATTAGTTGATTGCTGCCGTTAGTTAAGGATACGTCACTATGCAATAAGAACAGTTTTCTTCATTATGTGTGTTTGTGTGTTGTAATTAGATTTAACGGTTCCCGACCTTTCTTCAATCTTGATTTATAATTTCATCAATAATGTCCAACTTCTTTCAAAGATGACGTTTCCACGTAATGGCATTGTTGAACGAAACCATGATATAGCTAGTTACCCCAGGTATAATGGCGAAAATGACACGAGTGTTTAAAACTAGCCAGACCAACTGAAGTAGGAATACAATTGATAAGTCAGGAGGCTAAACTTATTCCTCCCTATACACAGAACCAAATACAGGTGTTGACCCACGTGTTGGCAAACAAAGAAATGGTTTCGGACTATGGTCACACATTCCCCATCATTCCTCCTCCTCATACCCCTCTTCCCTCCACCCTTTCCCATTTTACTGCATGCCTAGTGCTGTGCATTTGTCTCAAGTGGACAATATGATGTGAAATTACACCATGAGTATGCACATGTCCTGGTTTGACACCGAGGTTTTGGATGAATTTTTTAATTGGGAGCAGGTTCTTAGGCAGGTAAATTATAGTAAAAAAAATTCTGTTTTGCAGCTGAGGTGGGCTCTTAGGCAGACCGGGCTCTTAGGTGGCTGGTTCTTTGATGGAGACCACTGTATAATCAATCTAAGTTCCTGAACAAATATTTGGTTAAAATGTATTTTTAAAAAATATATGCACAGAGCACTATCATCTGAAGAAGCCGAGTGATGCCCTGAGAGAGTCACAGAAGAGAGAGGAATGGAAAGAGTTGGATCGCCAGGTCATCCATGGCATCTCCACAGTCCAACTTCCACACCACAGTGTAAACATCAGAAAATGGGTAACCATCAAATTGTGGTATATATAGGAATACAAAACATGTAAATCAAAAGGATACGCAATATTGTCCCCATCCATGTAAAAACTGTGAACGAAGAGATTTCCACTCTCATCCGCTGCTGCTAAATATACATCATCTGACAGCGCAAATGCTATATCCATAACAGATCCTCTAAAGTCTTTCAGCAAGACTCTATGTGCTGTTTTACGAGAGAGTACTCGCACATTGCCGCCCAATTTTCCTTCAATAAATAGAAAAAAAAAAAAAAATTAAAAAATTAAACAAAATTTCATGGTCAAATATGGAGCCTATTCTCAGGATTTTGTATTCCACCATGCAGTTTAAACTTTGCCGGCATGTTTTCCTAGAAAAGTAAAATAAAAAAAATTGAGGCTTTAGATTATCATGATAAAATATAATTCAGTGTCACTGTTCAAGTCCTTAAGTCCTCCCCAGGTATCCAAATGATAGCTCCCTCATGAAAATTGGGAGAAAGATTCATAGTAAATATTTGTATAATGACTTTGATGTGATTTACTGACATATATTTGACATAAGTTATAAGACGCCTATAGTGACACAAACGTTTGGTACAATCACTGCCAACTGAAACATTCTAACTTCCTGCAAATGTTTGTAAATGCACACAGAAAATACTGACCTCTGATGACATATGCAACAAAGAGAGCATCCCGGTGAACAGCCACAAGATTCCCAAAATAATACTTCAGTTCCCATACATGATTAACCACAGGTGTAATTTTTACCTATGGGTGGGAAAAAATATAAACACATATATGTACAGCATTTCTTGGATTTATAAACATTTCTTGCATTTCATAATTCCAAATGGAAGACAAACTTCTCAACCTTGCCACATAAGATATTTCCACATTCTCAAATAAGAACTATGGACATAAAACTCTATATGTACTAACCATTCTTTTCTGATAAAACAAATACTTCAGTGTAGATGAACATTTACTTCTTTGTAACTGGAGCAGACAGCCTTTGCAGCTGAGGCAAGCACTAAAAGGCTCATACCAGCTATGTTGGTGTCAAGCACAGTCAAAGCAAGCAGAGCGCATTACACAGAACCATATCAACACTACTACTTAAAGAAGATTATTTCTTATGATGCCCAAGATTTTTTTTTTTACAAATCTAGTAATTCAAGACAAGAGCAATTGAAAGAACTCTTTAAAAACCACAGGAAACTTGTCTTGGAGAGTTCTACTACGTCTACAGTCCAAATAAAATCTTCTGAGAACTGTGATTATATATCTGGGAAGCTAAAATAATGAAGCAATGGTTTAATGCAACTTTTTCCATTGGAATATAGTGGAGTCTGTCATCGAACCAACAATAACTATGTTCTCACTGGCATTCCCTTACCTTGTTACTTCCAGATGACTTTTCTACAAAACTACCTGAAGTCGGGGCAACAATGACTTCCACATCAGAACTGTAGACACTGACACTGCTTTCATCATTGTCCTTTAAGTTACTGAAACAAATTAAGTAGTGTGATGTGTTTTAATTTTGACTGCCGAATTTCTGAAGATTTGATGAAATACTGATATGAACCTAATCTGAAGTAAGAGAGTCACTGTCAGGATACTATCATATCATTTTCTTCACAATGACAGTCCCATGTAAATGAAGGAATAAAAAAAAAATTATACAGGAAAAGCTTGTATTATCTTCAGGATAATAAAGGCATAGGTTATAGTTAACACGGTGCCTTCACTGAATACTAAAAAATACAATGGACATTTCTGTATTTCAAAACTAAAAGACCAATTCAATTTCTAAAACAACGCAAAGAAGGATCAATTGTTATTGCAGTTCCAAATTTCCTGTTCCTTCCTCAACAATCAATCTAAAATACAGTGGAACTTTGATATTACAAAATCGGATGTTGCGAAATTTCAGTAATAAAGAAAAGAATATGCAGTCCTGTTTTATTTCTTTATTCTTTCATGTAACAAAATCTCAGAATTTGCAAAATGTCAATCCTCTCGATCTTGCTTATAAAGAAATAATTTTCCTGAAAGTGACAACTAAAACCATGTGGTGGCATGCTGAAAACTGAGCACGCGACCAGCTTTTTGTTTGTTCAGCCACTCCTAATAATGCCCGCCGACTCTGATTACATACTAATGATCAACGGCAAGACATCGTTTGCATGATACTTATGCAGTAGGCTAGGCCCAGGTAAAACAACCTGGGTGGGGACTGTGTTTGTCCACGCAGGTGAAAGTAAAGCGGTCTGGGCAGGGCATGCCGGGTGGGGGAGATGAGGAGCAATCTTTACAGTGTTAAGGAATGTTCTGCAATATCGTAGACTGAACACGGGCAGACAGTGGTCTTGGAATGGCCATCAATTAAACCGTGTTTATTGCTTAACCTACGCACTGCAGCACATTACTCTACCTTTCAACGCAGAGTAAAACATATCATTCAGTAGCCTACCAGTTTCAATATTTCACTGTTGAAAAAAAAAATTGTAAGACATTTTTCTGTGCAAAATGCATGCACAAGCTTTGTAAGGGGATGCTTATCAGAGGAAATAATTAATAGTAGCGATGAGTCAATATATGGGTTGTCTCCATTGTTTCGTGGTCTCTGTTGGATATATTAAGAAATAAAAATCCTGGTTCCTTCGATTTCTTAACATCAGAGTTCCACTGTACGTCAATTTTCAGAGGTTAGTCAACTCTGCAAAGTACTCACATTGCCTGGGTGCGTCTCCCTCCAATCATGGTTTCCATTGCCTGTGGGAGAGTTCCAGAATTCCTTGTCTCTCCAGATGAAGCACTGTGGCATAACATGAGAAGAAAAATTAAAGAAAACTGATATCTTCCTTCAGTTTATCTGCCATATGATTCTATAACTTAATTAACCCCCCCCCCCTCCCCAATGTGTTAGTTTTATTTATATTAGAAGTTCGATCAACAATTTGTAACATGGCAAGTAAACAGAGATAAGTGTAAATTGATTTTAAGAAACCCATAGCTCATTCTGAAAAAAAGTAACAAATATTTCTTTTCAAAATATTACATTAAATGTAGACCAGGCTCTTCCTAAACATTCCAAACTATTGCTATTAACTCGTTACTTCATCAAAACATGAGAAATAACGGGGCCACACAGGAAAGCAAAAATAAACGTTTTTTTTGCCTTTCTAGCTGCAAGATCCTATGTAACTTTGCATACTCACACTTCTATCTCTGTTATACTTTGTTTTGTGGAGATAATACCTGAAGTATAAAGAAGCTGGATTAACCAAAAGTAATTCATATCAAAACCTATACTGTTGGTGGATAATGAGTTTCATTAGTGAAGGAATATGACATTTCCGTCCTGGGAAAGAGCACTTTAGAAGTAGACGTTAAAGAAAAAATATACATGGAGCATTTATCTAAATCATCATAACAATCGCAAACTTAATTTTATATACTAACAATCTCACATTTAAAACTGAAGAATACTAATAAACAGATAACTATCCTTCTGAAATCAAGATAATAATTATTATGTACAATAAAGTTTCTTTTGCATTTATATGTAATTTCTTTTCAACTTGATTTCCTTCCTTTGTTTTCTGTCCCTTAGTATACCATTTAATGTTTCATATGTTCAAAATGAAATGAAATGCCCACTTCAGAGAAAAAAAATATCATCCACCTTCTTTCTCTTTCATGTCATGTGCATTATTATTATTATGTGTGCGGTGTAAATGCAAGCTGGACTATAAATTAAAAATTTATATATCAATTCTAGCTATCTATTTCTAACTAAATCAGTTACTGTGCAAGCTCCAAATCAACATACAGTGCAAATTGAGTCAATTTATATTGGATAAGGCCAGGCTGAAACGTAACAAAAAAAAATTACTACAGTGAATAGGTTACTGTGCACTTTCACAAAACAGAACCTAAGTTTTGCTCATGAGACACTTATGGTGATGTTTCTTGCAGACAGATGATCTTTCAAGGGTTTTTCTATCTTCATTTCAAAAAAAAAAAAAAAATCACTGACAATGTGATGCATTATTAAATAGTTTTTCTGAAAATGTTTGGACGCTGCCAGCGAAATAGATGTAACCTATAGTACTTTGATGTAATCTTCCACCTAATTACCATTCCCACCTTTTTGTTAAAATCTTTAACCCAAATATGTCTGGGGATGTTTTATAGAGACTAACCATTGGTCAAAAACTGTTTTTCTCTCAAAATAATATTAGTAATAATCTCATAACAAAAATGGTGAAAGTCAACTTCAACAAAAATGGATCAACATGAACAAGTGTAAAATCGTGAAAAGATAACTAACAGAAAATAAAAATCATCAAATTAACAAATCAATTTATGATTAAAATTTATTTCTGGAGGTTCATTAGAAAACCATTTCTTCATCATCAGCAAAACAATGGTTTATAATGCAAATGAGGAAAACGATGAGAAAAGAAGAGGTAAAAAAAAATCAGAAGCCACTTCTGAATTTCACAATTTCTAATGGAAGATCGCTTTGCGGATTATCTGCCCCTGGCTTGCTCTCCCACAAAAAGGGACTTGGTCGCAATCAGTGTAATGGAAGATCATTTTGACCAGCCCTGTCAAGTCTTTCAATCCTGAGATAGTAGGATTATCTCAGCTTTAAGTAGCTGCCTGATTTTAGTTAGAATTTTTGTGGGTAGAAA
The DNA here is from genome assembly GCA_039654565.1 of Peronia peronii. Lineage (NCBI taxonomy): Eukaryota > Metazoa > Mollusca > Gastropoda > Systellommatophora > Onchidiidae > Peronia > Peronia peronii. Next base: position 2,163,819 of record JBCEWB010000020.1, read on the forward strand.
TTTTGCCAGGACAGCAGCATGCAGCTTACTCATTCACTGATTTTGAACTGCCATGGGTTCTTTAACATGCATAACGTACACATGGGACCTCCAAAATATATTCGCCCTATCCGAGAAGGATAGATGTCCAGCTTCCCTACCCAGAGGAAGCCAGGAGACTGTTGAGTCACTGAAAAAATGGAGGTTTCGATCTTCGTATCCTTCATCCCCCAATGCAAGACCCACAAGTCGATCCCCACCTCACCGCCATGAGTTGTTTTCTTCATAAGCAGACGTTGAATCACAGAGCCACTGTGCGACTCTCCCCCCCACTAGTACTTGTCTTTGCCCGACAAAAGAGGGAGGTGTTGAGCAAGCAGTGTAAAGAGGAAAAAAATCCCTTTCCTTCTTGTCATTTGAAAGACTGATCATTAAAAAATTTGATAAAATTATAACAATAAGAAGAAAACATGCTCTTTACATCATACTTTTTAAAAAAAATTTTTCATGGTGTGTTTTTCAAGCAAAGGGCGCAAAAAAAAAAGTGTTGTTTTTTTCTCTTTGTACTACTTGTACAATCCCTCTTTTGTCTGGTAAAACAGGACCGAGCACAACGATATCCCATTAGTGTGGGAGAAAAAAAAATGTTTGAGAGTGGAGGGAAGGGGAGGCAGGGGTGGGAAAGGGGCAATGGAGTTCTACAAAAGGTGCATTCACAAACTGATTGCAAGCTGATCAATATATTACAAGAACTACAGACAAGAGGACAAAAAACTGCACCACTAATTCTTTATCTGTTTTCAAAAGTCATAGCAATACTGACTCTAGAGATCTATAAACTGTGATGGTTAATTGGTTTGGCAAAGTATCCAGCCCCTCTTCCCATTTGATATAGCAGTGTTAAATTCAAAGGAATCCAGTTAAGATGGTCTTTGTATCAACAAATTCAATTGTGGATGTGATACTCAATCTCATAACTGTGTTCATACTGATGACTTGTGAATGGAAGTTGCCTTCACAGAAACACTTGGCAGAGCAACAAAATATGAAAGTAACAACGTAATCTAAACGAACAAATAAAAAAAACACATATTTGTGTATGTTGATAGTCAAGTCCAGAATGACTCAAGCAATTCTCGAATGACTAATGAGACACTATTTTAATTATTTTATTACAGGATTATTTCCCTTTATACAGAAATCGCGCTATGGCTCCCAAACTTTGCGTTTATCTTAAATTCAAGCCTTCTCGTATAATTGGATTGCTAGCCCTAACAAGGGCTGCGCTGAAAGCAAAAGTAATGTTAAGAAATGTACAGGTAAAATGATGTTAGTTTTAGCTCTGAAAAGAACTGTTGATGAGTAGATTTTAACCCTGAAATGGACTGGTAATGCTTTAGTCCTAAAAAGGGCAGTTGAGTAAGTTTTACCCCTGAAAAGGACTATTAATAAAGTTTTAACTCTGAAAACAGTTAAAGGAAGCCATCACATAGTCTGTGAGGATGTCTATAATAAGCGAGCCGACTGCAAGCGCTAAAAAAAAAAAAAAAAAAAAACAGCACGATGTAGAATCTGGCCTATCCTGTCACGGTGCGAGAACCAATATCACAACACCGGCGCAGCACTCTATTATAGCGTAACCTATACACTTCGTAATACATGTAATGTGTAGATCTAGTACATTTATGCATATAATATGCCTATACTGGATTGCTCGGCAGAGCTGGCCCTAATACGCTGTTTATCCCCCCTCCTCTTCCCTGTGAACATACTGCCTACTTACGCTGCGCGTGGGCATAATACACTGTCTAATCCCTCTCGTCCCATCCGCGGCGCTGTCTCCTTTGTTTTCATACCGCCGGCATCTGCGTTGGTGGAAAGCATGTGTGGAGGTCAGAAGTCGATTTTTACCTCTGTGGCAGCACTGACCAGCTCAATTTAAAACTCACGGCGATAGCTTCGATTTATCCAAGATTAATAGGCGCAGAGGGAAAAAAATCTAATTTCGTTTTTATTCGATTTATCAGAGTTCGGTTTGAGTAGACTCGACTGTACTACACTGTGCCATTTTGCAGTGAAGAAAATACACCAATGAGATACAATAAAAATTTTTGCTGAACTTGCACTCCATAGAATCTATAGAGATTGAGTTTAAAAAAAATGCTGAATATTTTCATTCATCGAAACCTAACAACTATGCAAAGTATCAGGACAACAAATGCTGTACAATTACTGGAGTAAATATATATATCCAACTTCCTTTCTTCTCCCCACAGAATCATGTTCGAAGAAGTAAAGAAAATGTAGATCTATGATTGAGTTGGATAACGAAGCTAAGCATCCCAAACTGAGAAATAAATTACTTTGCCTTGAAATCAAATCAAGAAGGACATTACTTTCACTAACCACTTCCTATTGAGAATTATAAAACAAAAATTCTACTTAAAACAATACAAAACAAATAACAGGAGGTTCAGATTCAATATCATAGATTTGAACTTGGATCCTCCCAGTTTCATTCACAATTCATCAGTATGAACACACTAGACTCTAGTCTTTGGTTGTTTATTGTCTCTAATACTGAATAAGTTTGCTGGGAAGAGAAGCCGGTTTGTGAGCATTCTAATAATTAGTACATTCCGTGACTGTCTGTAGGCACCTGCGAATTCAGAGCTCCCTCTTGTAGATCTATTCAATGCTTGTAACTCACGCAAAAACATGCTCGTGTCGGTACTTGCAGTTCCGACCGATCCTCCATCATCACTATCCATTGAGAATTTGATTACTAACCTCCCTAGTTTAAAGGCTTCAATGTCTTTCAACGTAACTTATTTTTCTCCTGGTGTCCTTATCCAACTGAGGCTGGATTTGTTTGGACCTATGACTATGCTGGGTCTCTCTAGACAATTACGCCGTGTTTTCGATAACAAACACCGCTTCAATGGCGGCCTCACAGACTACTGGTCCGACTTTTGATGGTTTTTGTGAAAGGCTACCATACCATAATCAGTAGAACTTTCAGTTTTAATTATTTACAGGCTAGAAGAATAATCTAACATCAAAACTGATGTAAAAAAAATAATACTGTCAGAATAGTGCTATTTAGACAGTGAAAAATATATATTTGTTCCTAGTATTGCCTCAACTTTTAAAGAAAATTTTAAATCCGAATTAGTATAGTATAACTGGCATGATAAAAATCACCGAAAATACCCGTAGGGCGTTCATAGAAACCATTGTTCCTGATCACAAAGTTCTGTTTCAATCATGAAGAAGAAGAAGGGAAGCAAAGGGAAGAAGTATGTCCTTTTGAAACCTTTATTGAAACAGAGAAAATATAAGAATACAGTTCAGTCTGGACGAATAAGACATGCAATATTCCAAGCGTGTACCATTGAGCTAGAGTGTAAGATTAAGTCTTACTAGAAGTACAACAGTTTGCCTTTCAATTTGTAGTTCCGTAGAATCAAAATTGAACCTCGTTAAGATTTGTCTTGATCGGAGACATCGTAACACACTCTTGCTGTAAAAATCCAGTTTAATCTTGGTTTTGTGTATGTGTGTTTGTACGTGCGTGATTTTCAATTGAAATTAATTTATTTAGGCCAATGTATCCATGATATTTTTTTGTTTGTTTTAGCACTAATGACATCAGACAATAAATTTTATAATGAAATTGGCCATGTGTATGTGGTAAGAAAAAGAATTATTGGTTTGTTTTTCTTAAGCCTTTCAATCCAAAGAAGGTAGGATTATCTCGGCTTTTTAGAAGTTGCCAATTTTTGCTGAGAAATTTTGTGGGTAGAAATTTGGAATTTGGACA
>JBCEWB010000020.1:2177435-2203577 GCA_039654565.1 Peronia peronii
CTCACTCACTCACTCACTTACTTACTCACTCACTCACTCACTCACTCACTCACTCACTCACTCACTCACTCACTCACATCACGTATTTCCTCCTCGTTTTAATATGCTGATTTTACTGATCAAAATTTAAAGAAAAAAAAAAAAAAGAAGAGAACGAAGATGCAATATCCACATGACAGTGTCCATTTCTCTTACAGTTATATGATTGTTGTGAGGCAGTTATGTGAAGAAGATCATGGAATAACGCGCAGTCATGTGGAATGTACTTGCAAGTGTAAGGTAGTTGGTGATAATGAGATATTATTATTGAAAGATTTGATATAACATATAATTTACAAAGATACAGCATTTCATGCACAAATAAACGACTAGAACAATAACACCTTTTGCTAGAACATGAACGCTCACGCACAAATGTTTCTTTTGAGTCTATATCATGTTTGTAATGCATTCTTTTCATAATGAAAAAGTTGCTTTCAGTGTTGAGTATGCGTGATGTTTCTCTCCCGTTACTTGATCGGGATACAGGTGAGAAAGAGGCCAGGTGAGGCAACACATGCAACCCAACATCAAAGCATGTCTGGCGCTTTATGTCATTGCCCTTAATATTACGTCTGGGCGCGTTCACATTCAGATTAACGAGTGGCTGGATGGCAAGGGGTGATTTATACCCAGAAAGTAGTTACAGTGTGTGATGGAGTGAGAAAAATGTTAACGCAGTATTTTAGACTGATTTCCTACTCTTTACGCGAACCTCACCCAATTGAGGGTCAGAAAACGAGATTCACAGAAAGCGGTGCGAATTAGATGTTTATGGTGGTGGTGGTGGTGGTTGGGGGGGAGGGGAAGTGGAATTGTTTTTTAAGTGAAAATTTAGGCTTTGGATCAGAATATGTAACTTTTTCACTAAAGAATGAAAGATCATATGAAAGGAGATACAATTATTTGCCTTGATATGTGTATCTTTTTCCCCCACCATAAGCGTTCGTCTGCTCAGTTTTCTTTTTCGTCTTTTCAATTCTAGATTAATTTAAGTGTTACCCAATAATTGTGTTTTCTTTAGTTGGTTGTCGTCCTTGTTGATTTACATACTATTTGTCATAGACTTCGTGCTGAGTAGAAAGTCATTTTTAATTTTTAATTTTTTTTTTTATAGTGAGGCAAGAGAGTTTGCCTGTTGTGATTGTTATTTGAAAGTTGAAGCCATCGCAGACGATGTGTATTGTAATCATACTTATTGATTTCTCATCTCTTTGATTATGGGCATGAAAGGCATGGGCGCAGCCCTGCTAAATGACCCCTCGACACACCTGTGCTCATAACTTCATGTATGGGAAAATAATACAGAAAAAAGACAGTGCGTCTCCTTATTCCTCTCTCTGTCTCTCTCTCTCTCTGTCCCTCTCTCTCCCATGAGTATAATTTTCTTTATCTATGATCCCTCTTCCAGTATCATTTCTGCTAGCAGGGGCGGAGAAAAGGGTTTGATAGATGGTTCTTAAGAGAATAGACAATTATAACGCTGAACTGTGTCTTGTTAATTTACTTTGGAGTAAAAAAAAAAAAAGAAGGGAGTGGAAAACATAAAGGAAAAACCAGAAAACAAGTGAAAGGGGTTTGTACAAACGTATATTTCCCTCTCTCTCTCTTTTAAACCAAGAACACACCACTGTAAATTGCAGTTCAACTTTTTTCTCCTTCCTCCACCTCACACTTTAAATCGCCATCTATTGACATATTTGTTCTAGTCCCTGTCTTGTCATGGATTTCGTCTTCAGTATCACATCGAAACAGGTTATCTTTCTTTACTGCGCTCTTATGTACTGCGCAGATATGTATAGAATTTGACCCCCACGTTAATGTGGTTTCGCTCACAGGCACACTTGGACGTGTTGCACGTCTAGGGGCAGACAAATTAGTCCCATTCCGCGATCCGGGCAACACCTGACAGGACAGATTCTCTTTGGAAATTTCTTGCGCAGGAAGTCAGTGTGCGTGTATGTGTATTTGTGTTGTGTGTGTGTGTGTGTGTGTGTGTGTGTGAGAGAGAGAGAGAGAGAGAAAGGGGGGGGGGGTGGAAGGAAGCGATCAAAACAAAACAGAAGTCTCACAAATTTCTGTTTGTTTTTCTGCACGGCCTAGCTCGAGTGCGCAGGAAAGAAGAGGTGTGCGTTTTCGTGGGGCTTTGTCATTCATCCATTCAGCAAATTAATAAGTAGAGGAAACAGTCGGGAGTACACGCGGCGCGAGACCGAAGGCAGCAACATTGCACTTTCTAAGTTTTAAACATGGCTATCGGGAGCAAGTCCCATTCAAACTTTATGCAGCCTTTTTACCCCCACACCTTTTCTCCAGTGCGCGCACCCCCCCACCCCCCAACCTCCATCAAATTTCTAGACTTAGCCACATCTTTATTCCTCCTTCTTTCTCTCCTTCTCTCCCCCCCCCCCCCTTGCTTTTTTCGTTTGTTTTTATACATCTGTTATTGTTATTATTTTTTAAAATATATAATTACGTCCTTTCTCAAATCTGCTTAGGACACTTTCAGTAGTAACTTTTAGTCGACTGGCACATCTGTGGTAAGCAGTGATTCCTAAACGAGTTTAGGCTGTGTTCCCCTGTTGCATAACAAACGATGGCCCTAAATGGTGCCTTTTCCTATACCTTTGGTTCAGAGGAAATACAGTATTCCCTTGTTAATCGCGAGTGTTGGGTTCCACGACTGCCCGCGATAAGTAAAAATCCGCGAAGTAGGGATGCTATATTTATTTTGTTATTTACATACATTTTAAACCTTTATAAACCTCCCCCAAACAGTTATTAACCCTTTGTAGCATTACACACTAACTTACCGTATATTTATTACAGTGAGAAAATCATAAACGGAAATTGAAATATTTTATTTATAACGGCGCACCCCGCTATACAGAAATGCATATACATGTATATGTAAAAAACAACAACAACAACAACAAAAACCGCGATACAGTGAAGCCACGAAAGTGAACCCGCGATAAACGAGGAATACTGTACAGAGATAATACCTGATCAGAAGCGCTTGTCATGCTTTCATCGCATTCAACTCTGACGTTTGGCACAGGGTACTAGAAAGGCCTACATTCTCATAGCTACTCTGCCCAGCTCGGAGACGCTTGAGTTTCCTTTGCTCATACAGGAATTTAGGAGGCCAGTTCAACATGTTCCGGACTGTAGTCTGGATTGAATATAACCATAGCACCTTAGCAAGAGCAAAATTAGACAAACATAGAAGTGATCGCATTACGACGTGACCAGAACCAGCCTTGTCATTGACGTACAATAGGTTAATCCCTTCAGTCAGGATGTAGGAACGTTCAGCCTAGCGCGCGCAGTTAGCGTATAGTTTTTCATTTGGCCTTAATACAACCAACCAGACAGATGCACATCTTTAGTGAAAGAGCAGATCGATTCATCATCTTCAACAAGACATTTGTGGGGGCGTTATGGACCTCTGTATAAATGACTTTCTATAGTAATGGTTTGAAAAATATGAGAATCGTGCCATAGTTTTTGCAGCACCCAGAAGCTGGTGTCCTTTCTTAACGTGAATGCTATGGCTACCTCGACGAGGACACAATATGAATCAAAGATTTTTGAGTGCTTGCCTGAAGTAGATGTCACAATGAATTTCAGCTAGGTGCGTTTTCTCTTGTTGGCTTAATTAATCGTTACAGAGTGCATGCTAAGCCTCGTCGTCTGCTTGCTGTTTCATCGAGTTAAAATTCTGTCAGATAACCCTGAAACTTAACCTGAACGCGGTTCATCCAAATTGATTCTTGTGGTTCACAGTAATTAATTTTCAGTGCTAACTGTGTACATCTATCATTCCCACTTAAAAAGCTGGCGCCATGAACCAGCCACTTTGAATACTTTACATCAACAATCATTTTGAAAGACATCAAATACGTCTGATGTCCTCATAACTTGGCAAAAAGTTGATAGCTTATTTTATCTTTTCGAAATTCCCAAAGCATTTAATTAATGCGGACGGGATTCGTCTGCTTTGGCTGTGAGAATATCAACCGACTCCGTTTATAAGGGATCTAAAGATCTGACAGTCGGGGCTTTGTGGGGAAAGTATGCCGAGACCTGGGCTTAACCATGTCAATACTGGGAGGAAGAGAAGGAAAGGGTGCGTATTTGTGTATGTGTGTGTGTGTGTGTGGGCTTTACTTCTAGGTTGCCTTTTTGCTCATGGATCAAATGCTCCATTCTGATCTTACATGTCGTTTCTTCCCTTGTGTGCATCACCCTAATCTTATCGTGAGCGTAAACTGCAGCCTGAGAAATTGAGGATCCTAGACAGAATATGTGAGAGAAGTCTGTGATTTCTTATTTATGTTCTTACCCCATTGCCTGCCGAGTGACGATTGTGTAGAAGCTGCTTCCAGCTGAATTGTTATGATACTCTCCTGACAGGACCAGACGCTTTCTTGTCTGATCTTAATTGCGGGTTTTTGCGATCTGATCACACGACGACAGATCTTTAATGGGATCAGAAAAAAAAAGAAGAAAATGTTAGAAACGCACTCATATGCAGCTATCACAGCTGCAACCAGCAAGTCTTCCAACTGCCAACCGCTTGCAGAAAGCGTGGACTATAATTATTATTGTCTCCGCCGCCAGTGCGTGTACCGCAACAGACACCTCTGGGCTCTGCAAGTCCATCTCCCTGCAGACAGCGTGAGAGATCTACCCTGTACTGAAGCCCCGAACTCTTTGCCCGGGTTCCCCTTGATTTCTTTTGTGATCTCTCTGTCTCAGAGACAGGGCGTCGGCGGCATTACACGAGCTCTTTCCCCGCCAATTTGTTTGTATAAACATCTTGTTTGTATTGTTTATACCCGGCTCTTTCTCCCCCAGCCTTGTAAGTCTTCAGCTCAAGCCAGATGCTAATCATGAAACCCAGACAATCCTTTTCTGCCAGCTTTGAATGGCGAAATGGTGTCACTTGTATAGATTTATTTCTTTTCTTCTTTATTTGGTTCAAACATTTAATTAATGTTAATAACATGGGAACTTGATCAATGGGAACGCAGTCTTTTGCCTGAGTTGTTTGAAGGTTTTTATGTATATTCTCCTGTTTTACAGCAAGTTTCATTCACAACCTATTAAATATTAAATCTGCACATGACAAATGTTATTTTGTGAAATGGTTTGCCTGACATATCTTGCTCAGTGAAATCACTCTAATGAATAAAGTTACTTTTTTTTTCCTACCTTCATTCTTGTCAGAAGCTTTTTTCTCGTTTGCCAATATAGTTTCTCATTTTGACCGATCATTACACTCCCCCACTGTCACCACGATTTAGTCGAAGAAGTAATTTATTCATCCAATCAATCACATTCCGCGGCACTCCCCCCCCCCCCCCCCCCTTTCCACAAATGAAAATGATTTGTCTTGATAGGCACTTGTCAGTATGCGGAGACAAGTTTTAAAGATCAAAAGGAGTTGTAATAGTAGGGGACAAAAAAATCATGTAAGAAGATTTTTTCCCCCTTCTTCTTCGGGTCATCCTCAAGCGACCGTCTCGGATTTGATGTGAATCAAAAAGTTTGATCGGACATTTTTGCACAAAGAAGGCACCAATGCAGGCAAAACTTTAGAGAGTCAAAAACTTCTTTCTTTTTTTTTTCAACACCATATCGTTCTCTAAGCTTGGATGGAGTTAAAAGTTCACTTTCTTCACAGTTGTCGAGTGTAGGTTGTGTTTGCTCCACACAGAGAGGAGTAAACATCTAATGAAGAAAAAAAATCTTGGGATTAAGAGCCAAATGTGAGATGGAAAGAGGGAGAAAAATGAGAACAAGACGTGCTTTCAAATACAAAAACAGGGACGGAAGAAGAGGGCAAACTCAGCAAGGAAAATTTGTTTTGTTGCATCTTTTTGTCTACAGAGACGATGTCTTTTAAGAACTTTTTCCGCCGCATGTTAGCGGATCTGTTTGTAGAAGTAAAGTCTCTGAATCAGCAGTCGGTAAACATGCTTTCTATGGTAGCAGCCGTGTTTTATATACAATTTCCATTGCTCCGTCCGCTGCTGCCTTTTTTCTCCAGCACGTACAGCCAGACTTATCTCTCACCGCCTCTTTGGAGTTCGGTGCAGAACCACAGTAGTCAGAGCTTTGCATTTCCCCGTCTCTCTCTAACATTCCACGCTTTCCGCATTAAAGCGTGGTCAACGTGACCGGAGTGAAAATGCAAACAAGCTCTTAACTAAGTGATCAAATACAAGTTTTTAGAAAAACTGCTGTTTTTGATATATCTCCTGTGTTATGGTATCGGTGAAACCAGACTCGCGCATATTATTAATTGTAGATTCTAGTTGAATTCTTTATCTGGGACAATGAAGGAATAGGCAAGGGAAAGCTAGCCTTGTAAACATGATAGAGCATAACAATAAAACAGGAAAGAAAAATCGACTCAGTGTCACATGCATTCCATTTCTCTTTTGCTAAAACTTGGAACAGTGGAGCATATGAGACATGCTTATTGAGGCAACGCCAACTGGTTTTCAGAACACAAACATGCAAAATAGAATTAACACGCGGGAAACTTTTACACAAAACTTTTGCTATTGCATCGAGAGAAAATAGGAGATACAAGAAATCTAAGTGACGTGGTGAGCATAAACATAATTATGTTGACATTTCAGCTACTTTAGAATTTGGTTCAACAATACATAAAGAGTAGATAAATAACGTATATCAGGGGATTTAAGAGCTCTTCAATACAGACCCTCTGTTATAAAGGAGATATACGGAACGCCTCGAATTGTGACAGCAATATCGGCATCAAAACAATTCAAATGCTGTGGATGATTAAGGACATCGTCACCGTCTCCTTTTGTATTAAACAGAAGAGTCGGCAGAGTAGGCGGGGCCATGGCACGAACGGTGATAATATTCGACCTCTTTCCATATTGTCTCCTCAGCAGAACAAAATATGTAAATACATGAACAAACAAACGAACAAAAAAAAGTAAAACTGAATGGAATTTTAGGAGGAAATGGACAAATAATTCAAGGATTAGCCTGAAGTGGGCTCCTGAATTGTGTCAGGAGAGGATGGGTCTGACAGTCTAAAGCATACCATATGCCCGAGTTTTTTTCCCCTTTTGTACAGCTAGAGCACTCCCGGTGGTACCAGCATCTCGCAATTCTCTTAATGTCAGCGATGTTCTTGTTCTTGTCGGCTTCCAGCTATTTATTAAAGGGGAACGGACGGGAAAGCTGTGTAAGCAAATACATGCTGCTGTTCAATCGTGAAGGCTAAATGCCACGAAGAAAATTCTGCTTAGAATGCTTTTGCTTGTTTTGACGTATTACTTCTACTCATTGTTGTGTGACATAGACGTCTAGATGATTTCTTTTATTAGGTTTGCAATATGTGAAGTCTTAGTCATTATGATATAAGATGGGAAACCAAGCCATGTCAATACAGGATTATCATTTCATCTTAGAAAGCGCTGTCATTAATGTACTACAGTAGGAGAAAAGCAGTCTTACAGGATAGTTCAGGCTGTAGTATAAATACGAGAGCAAAAAACTATCCCAGTCTTAGATCATGCCCACCCCATTGAGGAAGATTGTTTGATAAACTATATCACCCGATATTCTTGTCGCCTGAAGTTTTTAAGCCAAGTCTTTGCGTAGCCATTTTTGTCAAGATATTGACCGAACCTATCCCGAAATTTGTGAAGCCATTTGCAGATGTTACAGCCGGTTGCCCGCTAGCCGGCATTAAATTTCCGACTGATGACTTTATTCTTTGCCAACTCTGAGAACGGACAGAACAATACCAAACTATTTTTTTTTTGCATATTTTTTCTTCCCACGTTAAAACTTGTGTGTTGTTCATGGTTATGTTGTGCTCCTTGCCAGTCAGAATTATTTTCACCATAAAGAGCTCATCCACATCTGGACTTTGTCTTTGAAGTCGGTTGGTTTAAATTCTCGTACCTGGAGCTTTCGTCAGGAGAAAGACTCATCGCTGAGATTATCGCTTATGCACTTCCAGTAAGAGGTCACCAACCGGTTCTTACCAGACATGTGTATCTCTCCTCATCTGGCATGTATCCTTTCCTCTCTGCACTCATCTCTTCCCCTCCTCAGACCATTCCCAACCAGCGCGAAAACTGTGACGGAGGAAGCTACTTGAGATTGATTCTGTTCCGATCTTTCTTCTTCTCTACACTGCTTTAAAAAAAAAAATAGACACATGGCCAGTTCGTGAAGTCTGTATTAACTGGGCTCTTCTAGTTGTTTCTATTTCATCCACCGGTTCGCCTATGGCACTTAGTCCCCACAAGTGCAGTGAGATCCCAGCAATTTGGGGGGGGGGGTGGGGGGGGGAAGGAAGGAAGAAGAAAAGGAGGAACTGAAAAGTTGAAAGAGAATAAAGCTGACTTAATGGGGGAAGCATGTGTTTTCCTTTGCACATAGATCTAGTACTTTGAAGCAAGAAGACTTACTGGACAAGATATCATGTGTATTGAGTTCAGTAGCACTATCCTGATAAGTGAACTCATTTACTAAACTCTGCCAGAGCAGCTGGTTTCACATAGATCTAGGTCACAGCTGCCAGCCCATCAGAAATGATACTGCTCAACCCAGTGCCGTGTAGTTACAAGAAATGACCAGAAACTTTCGGCATTTAATTTTCTCTATATGATCAATATTGCAACCTTTGGAATAGAAGAATAGCCCACAGCTCACGACCGTCTTTTAGGTTTATCTCAGTTTGCTTAAACTAAACGATAAATTAAGGCAACAATGGTTAGGCGATTAAGCTCCTGCCTCCTGCTAAAAGTTTGGTGAGAATTCGAATCGCACATGGGAGTTGAAAAAATACATTTCGTGTTCAAGTGCCTTTCAGTCACCCAAGCTACTCGGGGAGAAACATGATGTAGGGCCGTCTCAGACAAAGCGAAAAACAACAACAACAACAACAACAACAACAACAACAACAACAACAACAACAACAACAACAACAACAACAACAACAAACATTTAAGCACATTTGAGACGTCAAAGAATCCTCAGGGGTGTGAAATCATCTCAAAAGTAGACAGATATACCCTTGTTTGGGTAAAATATGCCTCCAGTACTCAAGACTGCAAATCACGAATTGGCTCCTCTCACGATCACCAGCTTGTTCAACAACAGCCAAGAAAATCGAGGATTAAACAGCTTCACCAACTATCACTCCATCATCATCGTTGTTGTCGTTACAATTTTTTTCTCACATCCCCTCCCTTCCCCCCTCACTTTCCCCCCGCACGATTTTAGCTTCTTCTCCAGCGTTTCGGCTCGTCTCTCACTCTCACCCTACGTTCCTCATTTCAGACATCAAAGAAAGACAGATACGTAAGATGTTATCATCGTATGTTGTTTACTGTCACTATACCATAAAGCCTTAGTCTGGAGGAGTAGAAAACCAGAGCGAGAAGTAAGACAAAAATGGCTAGCAGACCAGACCTTCGGAGCCTTACTTTCAACGTTCCTGCTCTGTAATGATCTTGTTTATGCACTCTCCTCCACTAAATTGCACAGGCACTCACTGTTCACAAGCTGGCTGCATGAAACCCAATTCTCTTGCTCGAGTTTGGTAGTGGATGTTTATTTACTTGCGAATTAATATTTGTCAAACATTCAGAAGCCGCGTGTTGCTTCTCAAGCAGTACACGGAGATGATATGAAAGAAACAGACGAACTACACCAAGACCTTTGAAGCGTTCTTCACTTTGCATTTAAATTCAGGTGTGGAAGGAAATTGCTCGTAAAAGACTCTGCCCTGGGGCCCCGACGGTTCAGACAGTGTAACCAGTCTTTCTGTCTGCTTTGCTCCTTTGTGGCGTTGTTATTGTAGTTTATGTGTAGATTGGTGTTCCTAACAGATCCGGCCTGGGGAGCTTTCTCGTAAATTGTAGGAGAAAAGGTTTTCATATTATAGCTCTTGTGCAGCCCTTGAAGTGCATCCGCCTGAGAGATGACTTTTGTAATTATTTTTGCTGGAGGAAGATCGAGTCTTACTTTTTTGCTTATACTTTTGAGAGGGCAATGACAAAATGAATTTGTCATGTCTTTCCCCTCTCTTCATCGTTTCCCCTTTCTCATACTATCCCGCCCCCAGTTTTCTTCACTTTTATGTCGTCTTATTAACTTAGGCCTTACACAGATTTTGAGACAACATTCATTCAGTCAGAGAGATTGGAGAGGCCAGATTTAGACGACATCGCCTGAAATATTATTATGTGCGTACTAACTGACATGGTTGATGGGCTCTATTCTTTCTCGTCAGATCGAAATAAGCCACAACTTGATGTGAAATAATATTTATTTCAATCATAAAAGTGTTGGACTACCAGTATATCAATAAGTACCCATGTACAAAAAAAGACCATGCAGCCCAGAATGCAGTATGGCGTCCTGCCTCATTGTTAGTAATTGAAGAGATATTCCAAGTGCAAGGTATAGGCCTAATAGATGAGTCTGCGACCAGATCGATCATTTATTTGATACTTTTTTTTTGTCTAAGGTTAACTGACATGGGGCCTGATTTTTATCTCTCACAGCTGAGTCAGTTGCTATCTAGAACAGTGAAGTTGACATCACTAGTGTATGATCTGACGTGACGGGCAGCAGTGCCTGTTCTGGCGTGGAAAAATCCTGGATTCCAACCGTCTTTTCTTCAATCTAAATCCCACCTTTGGATATAGATTATATACTAGAAAAATCGGTAGCCCACATTGTTTCATCATTTTTTTTCCCAAGTGAACTATATAGACTTAAAAAAAACAACAAAACAAAAACAGCCAAACTTATAGCATTGTATCTTAAAGCGTCCCACTGTGATAGCCTGAGCTTGGGTTGTAACTTGTGTTTGCGACTTTGAGGTTTGCTGGCTCACTCCGAATGTACAAAGGCAAGCTGAAAATTGGGAAAACTCTTGAAATAGCGTTTGGCCGTATGACCCACATTTTTTTTTTTTTTTTAAAGTTTTGTCCGGAAAACGACTTGTAAGATTGGAATCCTCTTCCTCGATACACATTTTAGACTATCGGCTATCAAATCCAGTAGATGCTACATACGTGTCTGACATATTTGACGATGAAATCGATAGTTTGTCTGAAATCACAAGTCGAAGGAAATGATATATCGTGGGACCGACTTAGAGCTGCACTATAGCAAGTTCCTAACAAAACCGATGCAATTTCCTTCGTGATGTTCGCGAACGGATCTTTCAGTGAAGAATTTTTTGTTTGTTTGTTTGTTTGTTTGGACAAAAATAAAAGAAGTCTTGCCAGGAAGAAAAAACACACTCACAGACACACGCACTCACAATAAGACAACAGCCTCCGCCCCGCTCCCCAAACAAACAGACACACAAACGAACAAAGATTTAAACGAACGAGCAAACAACATATGCGGGAAGACAGGTACGCATCGTATTGCGATCAAACATCTGATGATCACTCTCCGGCCATAATAGTGGCAAAAGTGGCTCAATATAACAACCGAAAGAAAATATATTGTTAACAATTTCAGCAGTGACAAACACTCAAATTTCACCTGGAGGCTGAATTAGCGTCAAATATTACCTCTAGACATTTAGTCCTGTGAAAAAGGCGCCTCATATCATATTTAGCTCCCGATGGGACTTTAGCTTTCTGTTTTTTATATCTGGTAAAATTTTATCTGCAGTTCTCTTCCTAACTTGTACATGTACGCGGCAATACGCTCAGCCCAAATGTCTCTCCTGAGACGGCAGCTGAAGAACCATGTCTCCTTCTCTGGAAATGTACTTGGATATTTTTCCCCGCGGCTTCACGTCTTCCATCTCGTGTCTCTGATTTTTAATGAGCCACTTTTGAATCAGTTTATGTTTTGCACTGGTCCTATTGGACGCCTGCTATCTGTCACGTGGACTTTGCTGTCTTTTCCGCATTTTGTTGTTTTCCCCTTGTTTTACAGCAGAATTCGTCATAGAAAGATCAGTGGGCTGTAGTTTATGTCTCGCTCAGCCAGCAGGCTTACAGGAGCCTCTCCATCTTGTTTATGTGAGTTCCCTGCTGCTCCTAGGCTATGTTGTTACTTGCAACTGGCACTGGAGCATGTCTGGAACTGCCGAATGTTCTGGCTTAGCAGTGGTGGGACAAAAGTGAGTAGATGCAGCTTTTCTTATTCCTAAGCCGGTCCGATTTTATCTTGCTTAGGCAAAGAGGAATATTCACATGGCTGTTTGATAGTGCAGTTGTTACATTTATTTATCAGTTTTGTTTTAAAAAGACATTTCTTTTCCTGAACACTCACTTCCTCCTTCTTTCCTCCTCCTCCTCCTTCCAACAACAACAACAACAACAACAACAACAACAACAACAACAACAACAACAACAACAACAACAACAACAACAAAACTTGGTACAGTTTGTCTGGTCAGCTTAATTCATTACAGACAGGAAAGTGTCAGAGGAATAAGGAGTCGTTTCATTTTGTCATAGTTTGAGCTCACTAAGTTAAGATTTGTCTTTTATAAATAGCATCCCGTTAGTAAAAACACTATTCGGGACAAAGCATGGAGAAACGTTGTTCTTATTTCACCCACTTGTCATCGAGAAAAATCGTGGTCATCATCGTCATCAACAAAATTTCCTCCTCCTTCTTCTCTTGTTTCTTCAAATCCTCCTCATTCTTTTCGTTCTTCCCATTTCCCATCTCATTTTACGTCCAGGCAATGTACTAATATCTAATTGAAGAAGTGAAAGATTGAAAGGAGACTGATAGAAGTGCGATACAATAGAACTTCTGAATTCAAACCCAAGGCTTCTAGCTAATATCGGCTCTTTATCATTTGAATTAATTTTTGAAGGCAGAGAGTAGTCATCAAGTTCAAAAAAATCCAAATTGGCTGCAAGTCTTTTCTTTCTTTCTTTCATTCTTTCTTTCTTTCTTTTCTTTCTTTCTTTCTTTCTGTCTTTCTTTCTTTCTTTCCTTCAACTTTAGTGATCAGGATTGCATCATTAAAACAGATCTATTGGTAAATGGCGAATGGAAATAACACAATGGCCAGCTCATTTCAGTAGGTCAGCTTGCCGCTGCACACAAAAGACATTACATTCGTTTTGAGATGGCAAAGAAACACAGCTTGTGGATGCCAAGGGAGACAAGAGATCGAGTGGAAAAGAGATGCTTCATGTCATATAATTGGCATTGACAAACGGCCTGAGAGTGTAGGCACTATTTGGATATTGGGGAGCACAACTGTATAGAAGAAAACAAACCAGCCCATTTCTCAAAACATGGAAGTTAGAAAAAAAGAAGGAAAATGGGAGAGGGAGGGAGAGAGCGAGGGGATGATGGATGCAATGTCTGTCTGCGTGCCGGATGTCTACAACTATAATGAATGTCTTTGATCTGGTGCATGCAGTTTCACATCATCTAGATAAGTTCATTTACAGGATGGACATAATTGCACTGACCAGTTAATTTCTTTCTTTTTTTTTTTTCTAAGGGCAGTACGAAAAGGCGACCTTAGGAAGTATAAGAAAGGAAAAACATAACAAAACCGAAAAGACTAAGAAATGAGAAACGGGGGAACAGAGAAGGGGAAAGAATTGACGATTTTACAGGAGGGAGGAAGAAAACACGTAGACCTGGGTTAAACTTGAGAAATAAGACTCAAGGAAGATGAAACATCGGAGTTAGACGAAAGAGGATGCAATAATTAAGAGGCTGGTGTGGTAGAAGAAGAGAGAGGATGATTCAGACTTCTGAAGAGCTTTGGAAGTGTTGAACAAAGATAAAGCCGTCATCATAAAG
Source organism: Peronia peronii (assembly GCA_039654565.1). Classification (NCBI taxonomy): domain Eukaryota; kingdom Metazoa; phylum Mollusca; class Gastropoda; order Systellommatophora; family Onchidiidae; genus Peronia; species Peronia peronii. The sequence goes on from JBCEWB010000020.1 coordinate 2,191,296, forward strand.
TTGATTTGAGTGTTTCAAGTATGCAGCAGTTCCACGTGGGCCTTTGATGTGCCTTGAGGAGAACATTCGCATGCTATCGTTTTTTGAGTGGATGATTGGGACGAGGCATGATAAAATGAACAAACGAACCAAATGCTGCACTACAGAGAATGCTGGCACATTTGCGCGTATGTGGTTTGTGTGTGTGTGTGTGTTTTCCAAGTTGAAAGGGAGAGGTGGGAAAAGTAAAGAAAAAAGTTGATAGATGGAATGATGGACAACGAAGCTAAATAAAATTAACGTTAGAGTAATTTGAGGGAGAGGAAAGGGATGGAAACATGCTAGGACAAAAATTGGGGGGGAGAGACGGACCGTAAATGAAATCAAGCAAAGAGCTCACACCTTTTTTTGTGGCCTCAGTGTTTCAATTGAGATAGCTCTAAAAACACTGGGCATGGCGATGAAAGATGTGGCAATGGATGGGCTGTTAACTGCCTTCTCGTCTCCTTGTGATTTATTTTTGAGTTACCGAGAAAACTCTTTGATTTTCAGTTTTTATGAGCCCGATGGAAGAGGCGGCTGCATGATATGCTCATCAGAGAAGTCTGCTGCTATCAGTTTTATGAACTAGGTTCTTTATATCTGCCTTTGCTGAGTTACAGCCTGGGATTGGGCAAGTTACAGAAAAACCCAGTCGGTGATTTCCTCCCCCAGACCTCCCAACCTTTCCTCCAGCTTCATCTTTCCAGTCATCCTGTGCCCCAGTCTCCCATCTCCTCTTACCCATGCTCAGTTCCGCATTCATGCCGATAGTGGTGATTCAAGAAGAGCAAGGGGGAAGGGGGAGGGGGTTGAATATGATTAGAGGAGAGAGAGGAGGAAGGGGCTTGAATTTAAAACTAAGTATTCTTGAGATATGAGGTAAGGGAATGAGCTGATTCTTTCTTGGGGAGGGAAAAGGAGGGAGATGAAGAGGCAGGAGCAAATATCCTAGGTTGGAAAGGGAAGAGAAAAAGGAATATGGAATATCATTTGGATTTAAATTGATCAAATTTTCAAAGCTGAGAAAGATGAGAGGCATGAGACACAAATTTGCAATCAGAGAAATTAAGTTTAGCTGAAATACAGATGTCTTGGCACCTTTTTAACTTGTCACATGTGTAGAGGTATGAAGTGACCTCCACATGGTGGTACCTCTTTGAATTATTTCAGCAAGTTTTGTCCCTCACTGTTCTTCACTGTTTCAAAAAAGATGAAGTGATATATTCACTCCCATCCAGCCATTATTTATATCCCAACAATCAATTTTAGAAACCAATCAATATAATGAACTTCATTTGCTGTTTCACATGTATCATGTTAGATCACTTCTGATGGTAGTCTTTGGAGGTTTGAGTATTGTAATGCTGAATGTATCAGATCAGTGGCTTCAGAATCATCACTGTGATGTGATGCTATTACTATGGAAAGCAATACTTATATATGCACAGCATTTATGGCTCTATTCCCTGAAGAAATAATTTACAGGGCTGAGGGAAGGGCATGGCGGGGGCAGAAGGGGCCAAGAGAAGAAAGTACAATGTTTTTTAAAAATGGAGGAAGAATAATTGGTATGTGACCAGATATTCATGGCATTCAAAAGTTTCAACTTCTGTCAGCATGGTACACACATCCAAAGCCATACCACAATCATTTGTCATTTTTAAAAAAATATGTTATATTACCTTATAATTGGGAACATCCAGTCAGCTCAACAGTGTTAATTTCTCTTTCCTTCTTTTTGGTTTGTTTCTTTTTTCTGATTTTGTGCTTAATCTTTCAATGAGTTCTATTTGCTTTTGATCTGTTGCAGAGTCATCCAGTTGATCTGTGTGCCAGCACTGCTCTGTCTCAGGCCTATCCTGCCCTGGAAGGAGATATGCCCCTGGAGGCCAAGGCTGTGCTCTATCTGCCCAATGTCAAGATCACAGCCCTCAGGCCTGTCCAGGAGTCTGGTCAGGACATTGTGCATGCTGGAACCAAAGCTGGGGAAATGTTGAAGGTAGGAAGAAGAGGAGCTTGTTATTTAACTCTTGGGGGTTTAGGAAATCTGGAATGTCAAAATTTCTATTGTGACAATAATATTTATGCTAAAGAAATGCTAGTTTGTTTCTCTTACTCGCACTCCTACAATAATTGACAAATTATTTATTGGTCAAATTGAGTATAGGCTTTGAGTAATTTACTACATAGCACTTAAAGCATTGGTTAGTTCCAACATTCAATTAATTTAAAAAAAAGGTTTGCTCATGCAAATTAAATGTATGTGGTGATTTGTTGTTAGATGAAACTGTTTTTTTCTGTTTTTCTCAAAATAGTCAGAAATGACTTATGCAGTTTTTTTAAGAGTGTGGCAGTTTGTGTACCTTGTTAGTGTATTTGTACTGTGTGGAAGGAGACTCAAGTACAAAGTATGCTGAGCGAGGTCTTTGCCAGATCACCACCCAGACATTTCTGGAGTTCACAAAGAAAGACAAATCCTAGTCCCATCCCCTCCTGGACTGAATGCTTTAATTTCACACTGTGTAACATGTTTTTGTCATATAATTTGGTTTTTTCCCCTGTAACATCAAAGTTTAATTTTCATGGAAAATAAGAATTTCATCATTGCACTCTTGAATTTTTTCCTTCCTTCATGTTTGCCATTCACTCAGAGTAAGAATTGTGAAATGAATTCACTACTTTAATTGCAGATCCTGGTGGAGGGGTTTCAGGCTAGCATTGTAAAAAGACTGAAGTTAGGAATAAATGAACCTGTTCTGGATATTCTCAACTCACAGATGGAAGAGAGAATCTATGTTTTGACTACCACAAAGGTAAATATGCTTATTTTACTGGCGGTCTCTATACAGAATAGTTCCAACAGTTGTGCCATATACAGGTTCAAGCCATTTTATGTGGATGCGGCAGCATTTTTACATCAAGGGTAATGGCATAGTTTATTGACAGTGGTGTTATCATGTAAGCCATTCTAAAAGAAATCAGCGTAACACCATTTTCCTCTGACAAAATAACAGTCACTCCCCAGGAAGCAACTAAACCAACCCACCTCTCTTAGATATCATGCCTGCATGTGACCCATATCCCCAGATTGTTGTAAATTTCTATAATATACACTCGGTTGGCACAAACATTGTGAAGTGAAGTGCTGCATCCTGCAGGCTCCATCAGCATTAGTAAAAATGTTGGAGCATTCTTCTAAGCATCCATAAAGTACAGAAACCGTGGCTAGTAAAGATCAGACAGGGTGATAGACCAATCTACAAGATAGGTTGAGCCATCTTGAGAAATGCAAAGTTATGTTGGGTTAAAGAACTTTTAGCTCTCCTGTGGCACTGAAGAGCTAATTAACAAAAGCCTGTTATTTTGATTACTACCATCATTTTAAACAAATGCGTTATAATTTAAGATAGACTGTCTACCAGCAAGTAACTCAATACACTAAAAAGAAGTGAATATCAATCTGTAGAGCTTTACATGTCAAAAAAAAAAAAAAAGGAATAATGAGATTATGAAACCTTTGACATTAATTAAAGTATGGAATTATGAACATATGGCCGGCCATATGTTAAATTTCAACTTTAAGTGTAGCCATCTAGGGGCAATGTAGATTTTATGGAGCTGATGTGCTGTAAAATTCAAGTACAAACAAACAAACATCCATGTATTCATGTCCCGGCTCTGTACAGGCCTTCCTGCTGTCTACCAATCACTGTGAGACACACAAGAGCTGTGGTGACTGTGTGGATGGGACAGATCCATTGTGTGGCTGGTGTGTCATGGAAAATCGCTGCACATTGAAGGCAACATGTCCTGTGTCTGAATTCCAACCTAGTTGGCTCTCAGCAACACAGAAGACATGTCTGGATGTCACAGATGTCTCACCCAGTATCATTAGCTACCGGTCTCTGGGACAGCCAGCCACAGCTAATCAGGTAGGCACCAAGCCGAAAGTTAACTTAGATCATCCTCCACTCTTTGATCTTCCACCACTTTTAGATCTTCCTCCATTCTTCGATCAACATACCCTCTCAAGATCTTCCTCCATTCTTTGATCTTATGCATCTACATATTCCATAATATGAGATCATTACACTTCTCACTACCTTTCATCAACACGGAAAAATAATATGGTTTGTCCTAGCATTATGTTCTTAACAACAAAGAAGCCAAGAATTAATACATGTATTAGTGATAGCCCAAACTTCAAGATAAGTTGAGCCAATTTGAGATATGGGAAGTCAAGTTTGGTAAAGCGGCTAGAATCTCTTCTGGCATTGGGGAGCTAATTAACGAAAGTCCATTATTAGACATGGCATAATAAATATTAAGGCTATGAAAAATTCACAGATCTGTTGCGAACAAAATCAGTTTTATGGGGATTGTGATAATTCAGCATAAACTTTCACCCATATTGCTTTTGTTTTCTGTCAATAGTCTTTGAAATTTCAGTCATAATCTTCTAATATTATGACTATAAAAGACATAGATAGAATATCTATATCTAATAGTTGTAAGAAAACAGAATGATGATAATGACAAATAATGATCAGGAACATAAATGATAAATGAAAAGCTATATCAGGAAAAAGAAGTCAAAACAATCACAGCAGTTCAAAATAGGTGAAGAAACTATATCATGTCAGGGTGCCTGTCAGACCATGTAACATATGTGAATTTGTCAATATATCTATGTTCAGACAAAACTTAGTTATACTCTCTTGCCAAATTCTGTGATGAATTCGGCTTCATATTAGCTTGAAGAAGACGGCAATCATGGGCCAAAATGTTAATGAAGCGCCAGAGGTCAAGATCAGTGAACACACACTGAATGCAGTCGAAGAATTCTCAAACCGAGGAGCAGCTGTTTCCAGCAAGCTCTCCCCTGACAAACAAGATCAACAAGAGATTTGGAAAAGCATCATCAACAATGTCCAGACTCAGCAAGAAAGTGTGGGAGAATAAAAAGCTAACAACCAAGACCAAAATGTGTATATCAGACCTGTGCACTATCAACACTCATATTTGGAGCAGAAAGCTGGACGACCTTCGTCTGCCAAGCACAAGCTGAATGCTTTCCACATGCGCTGCCTGAGACGCATCCTCTGCATCACAAGACAATTCTTGAGAAAACACAACTCCCAAGCATGTTTGCCATGATATCCAAACGCAGACTGTGATGGCTTGGTCATGTCAGAAGAATGTTAGATGGTGGCATCTCAAGAGACATAATGTACGGACAGCTCTCAGAAGGCAAGAGATTAAGAGGCAGACCAAAACTGCGATATACAGATGTCTGCAAACAAGACATGAAATTTGTCAACATTGTAGCGCAAACATGGGAAAGCCTGGCTGACAACAGAGAATTCTGGAAATCAGCTTACACAGTGGATCAGGCAAGGCCAAGAGAATCCAAGAGTGGGAGAACAAGAGAGAAAGGAGGAAAAAATCCAAGCAACATCTTTTGCAACCACTTCAACTGCAATTTCAGTGGCAGAGCATGTCTCTCCCGCATTGACCTCAACAGTCATAAAAGGCCTTAAGGGTGCATTATCTAATCCATGGTCAGCTATGACCAAAGGAAGCCATCCATCCATATGTGCAGACAAAACTTCGAATGACAGGTTCATGGTACCTTTAGTTCAGGCACTGGCAGTCCTAGTACTTTGCATCTGGTATGCTCTGTTAGATTAGCCATGCAACCATTTCTGTGCGCTATATGTCCACAGTAGCTGTCTTGCTATAAGACCATTTTAAGTTGCAATTCGTGCTTATATGATACTGTCAGATCATGAAGCTGTGACTTATAAAAGCCCCTAATATTTACCTGGAAATACTCAATCATTGTGGTGCAAAATGAAAAAGACTTGTAGCTATGAAGTAGAAGATGGCCAAAAGTTTTTTATCCCTCTCTGCCATGATGATTTCAGAGCTGCAGAGCTCAGATAACTCAGGCTTACCTTAAAAAGCAGCAGCAGAAACAAAAACTACCGAAAAAAAAAGGCAAAATTTTAAGAGGTTCATAAATGCCTCTTTCATCTGCAACATTGATAAATATATATTACATTTCATGACAGACCTACTTGAAATTGTGAGAAGAACTCGAGAAAATCAGAGAGGCAAAACCTGGCAAAGCTGAGGGTTTGATTAAGCACTCTAGAAGAGCTCAATAACTTTGCCGCAAAAGCCACTAACTAGGAACATATGCAGTTAAATATATATCAAGCAGGGAATGCTTGATGAAAGGCATTAATAAAGAACATTGGACCCTGAACTCACATTCCTGTGGAATTTGAGACATGATACCAGAGTATAAATTTATTTCACTGTTTTTTTTTTTTAAAATTTTAGAGCACTTAGCTCTATGCCTGATCCTGATAGAAATTGGGTTAAAGATGACTGTGAGACAGAGATGGAGAGAAAGAGAGAGAGAAAGAGAAAGAAGAGAAATAAAGAGGGAGGAGGATGAGTATTTACAATTTTGGTAACTAATCAGGCATGACTTTTCGCCAATCATGATAGTGCAGAGTTGCATCTTGCAAAAGAGAGATCTTAGATTTAAATTCTAGTGTTAAGTCCATTTTGTCAGACTATCATAGATTTTCTTTTGTGTCTGTCGAAATATTAAACCTGTCATCCAGAAACAAAGAAAGAATGTATTCTTAGCAAAAGTTTTGTAACAATAACAATAATAATTATAATATAGCTTTGAAGGAGCTTTTCAAACAGCAAAAAAAATATTCTTGTTACAAACAGAGATGGTGATGCACAAAGTTCATTTGCAATCACAGGATCTTGTCTGGAATGGATTCTCTGTTCCAAGACTTTGCCACTATAAACTTTGCAGCACTGGGTCAATGATGCACAAATAAATGATACTGTATTTTTTGCAGGTGCTTAGGTTCTCTTTGGAATCTGTGCGACTGACTCCCTCCAGCAGCCTAGATCTCAGCTGTCTGTATAAATCTGGAGACAACCAGCACAGCACACCTGCATCAATCCAATCTGACCGCCATGTCTCCTGCCCACTGCCTCAAGCCACCAAGCTGGCACAAATTCCCCAGGGTAAGGGTGAGTAAGGTTGATGTTGTGCCTAGATGTGAGTAACACACCACTGCATGTAGCTCAAGACCAGTCTCCACAGTGCTATGTGGGTAGGTGAGTTCATCTCATTTACACACAGTCATTAGTCTGAGTGCACATGCTGTATACTGAAATTTTGACACCAAGATACACATCTTACTTGTGGGCTATGGGTCTTGTTACCAGTTCGGTTAGGGCATTTGTAAGGGCACTTGTCATGACAGCTCCCTTTGTGGCTGTCGGCTGACAGTTGCACACATTCTTTTAAATTGCATCGACTTCAGAGGCATTCAAGAAACCCACTTCTCGGGTCAGTCTCTGAAGGACCATTTTAGCAGAACAAAGCCACAGGCCATCCTGAGCTTTCTACACCAGTTGATCTGTACAACAGAATGTAAATCACCGCTAAAAGATATCACTTGGTGGGCCATGTGGCGATCCTCAAAGGAAGCCACATGTTTGCTTATATCTGTCCATTCTTATATTTGTCTTTTTACAATTCATAAATGTATTGTCCATATACAGTGTTATACTTTATGTATACTTGATCAGCCTTTTTGACATGTGAACATACCTTACAGTGTTTGGCACAATATAGCCGTGATTGGGCTGATGTGCCGTTAAACCCTAATACAAACAAACAAACAATCTGCCAGTCTCTTATCTGGGTTTGGGTCATATACATCTTAGTAGTAGCTGTTCAGATTAACAGGTGCATTGTAATGGAATATGAAATAAATATTTGGCACTTATGCATAATGCAGTGAAAGATTGCAGCACATAGCAAGTAGTCAAATTCTTTTCTGTAGTAATACCGTCTTTACTCTCCATTAACCTCTGTCATTAGATTTATGCTGAAGCAATTACGTCTGAATCATCACTATGCATTTTCACACTCCGTATGAATTCCTGACCTGCAGGAGTCATCACATGGTCCTTCTGAATCATCGTGCATTATTTCACTGTCATCCATTAATTTTATTAAAAATTCATAAACTAATCTAGCTGAAATAAATTTTGACATCTGCATTCCTAATAAATGCATTTTGTAATTTTCATAATCCCTGTAAAAGCCAACTTGTATGTAAAATGTGGTCTGTCTCTCTCTCTCTCACACATACACACAGTGGAATACGAAAGAATGAGAGAGAAATGGAGTGCATGTGCGAACTTTCCTCTCCAGTGTTTGATTTTTATCATTTTGGCATGATCATATGAAATTATTTTTCTTCATTGCAGTTTATATGATAATCCTTGGATAAGTCTTTAGCAATGAAAAAGGCATCATGACTAATGCAAATGACCTATTTGTTGGGAGGTTTTTTTTGCATCATTAGAGCTTTTGACATAGTAAATGCCTAATGAATTTAGTCATAATTGATGAAAATACTAGATCAGATTATACGTACTAGTCATTCTGCCACAGTTGTCATATTGGCTTGAATGTACTAATCTGAATCTAGGGGAGGAAGAAATTTTACATTTGGAAATAAGAACAGTGAATTATCAAAATACTAATATAAATTACAAGAAGAAAAGTTACGAAAAAGATTGGTGTCCAGATGAATCATAGACATACAAATTGATTCATAAATGGAACTGTGGTTGTAGATAGTTGATTGGACAGTTGAAAGTGTCAGTAGTGCAACACAAGCTTTGATATCTGATTATGAATAAATTAGTAATTACTATTATCAGAAAATAATGGCTCGATGTTTTTAAACTATTAAAGGCTTATGTCATACTAGTACTAAAGAAATTGAAATATGAAATCAAGTTGCATGTAAAGATACTTAAGGATGTCATCTGTGGTCATTGTATTTCAGATCATGAAAATGTTGCTGTCCATTTCCATGTGAAAGGAAAATCAATTGTCACTCGCAGTGTCTCTGTTTATGACTGTGCAGCTCACACTTCGTAAGTCCACGTTGGCCAAGTTTCTATAAGCTATATATATATGTGACTCATCATGATGGTTGGGGGGGGAGGGGGGGGGGGGGGCAAGTACCTTTCGGGAAACAAGATATAGATAGCATTTTATCTTATTTGAATTCAAACACTGAACAACAAGATCATTCATATTTAGCCTCGACGATTAAAAAAAGAAACAGCCGAGTCCAATCATAATGTTATTTATAAACATGATGTAAAACGCGGTAGAGGTGGTGCGGCAGTTGAAATGTTGACCGACCTCTATCGCTTTAATTTATGACTCAGAAACCGGCAGCTCCTGGCTGATCCGATCAGTTCACTATCAGATCTATGGGATTATTGTAAGATACCTTTCATCAGATCTGTGGTACCGCCAAGTCCTATCTGTCTGATAAAAATGCCTAGTAAACTGTTGAACGCTGACGTCAAATAATTTGACATTTTGTTGCTTTTAACTTGCTTTTTTTTCTTTTTCTTCTTCTTCTTCTTTATTTCTCCTAATCTTTATTGGCGAAAGTGTTTGTGCATAGTTCAACAGCTTAATTTGCGCACGGCTTGTTGCCAGAATCAGAGGCATCAGAGCTGAAAATCGTGGCCTTCTTATGGTGGACCATGTCTGCCCAGACGAGTTGTAGGCCACCCTCCTCTCTTGGTTTCTTTTTTCTGAAGTCTTTCAGTCCTGAGAAAGTAGGATTATCTCAGCTTTTTTAAGAGGTTGCCTGCTTTATTTTTGTGGGTAGAAATTTGGAATTTGAAAACTTTTCCGGACAGCAGCACGCAGCCTACTCTTTCATCGCTTTTGAACTGCCAAGGGTTCTTTAACGTGCGTAACGTACACACGGGACCTCCGAAATATATTCGCCCTTATCTGAGAAGGCTAGATGTCGGGCTTCCCTACCCACAGGAAGCCAGGAGACCGTTGAGTCACTCAAAACTGCGGGTTTTCGATCTTCGTGTCCTTCCATCCCCCGATGCAGGACCCAGGAGTCGATCCGGCCCGTTTTCTCCGTGAGCAGACGCCATACCACAGAGCCACTGCGTCCCCCTCTCTTGGTTCCGCCTGGGCTTTAAGTTTAATATTGCCTGTCATGCTTTTCTAGCCTTTTTCATATCTAGGCAGTAGTCTAGGATAAGTAAGTCTGTGACATTTCGTTACATTGGCTTAAGCCGACTCTTGTCAACCATATCATGGGGATGATCTTTTTTTTTTTTTTTGCTTCCAAAACAAGTACATGCAGATGCATATTGAGGGATACTGTGAATCCAGAACTCAATAGCAAAGACAGCTGTCTAGTCAGTGAGTCACTTTGAGTTTTGCTTGGAAGAACAACAAAACAAAACTCACTCGTCCAGCTAAAATGCATCCTGCAGTGTTTGCACTTTATCCATAATTTATAGCATGAAACTTAGAGTTGAAAGCTGCTACCTCACAGGCCGGTCGCACTGACTACCTGTATGTGTGTGAGTACACGCTGTTTAGGACCGCCTTCTGTGCGTTTCACTGCCGAGCACGTGAGCGCTCACGCGTTGAGGGAATGCACTTTTTAGCAAGGATCGGGAGTAAAACTTTGACAGGTGAACTGTCAGTTGTTGTTGCGTTTTTGTTTGCTTGTTTGTTTTTTGCCTGTGGCATTGTGCATGGGGCTCTGTCTCAGCCTCATCCATGTCTCCTTCTTTGACCAGCTCCCCTGAATCAAAATACATGTATGAAATATTTCATCTCTAGTCTTTGGAGGGTTTGTTTGTATTACAAGACATTATGCCCTGTTCAGCAGAAGAAACATGTGATAGGCTTAGCCTGAATTTGTCATCTGCTTGAACACATTAAAAACAAAATATGGATAAGTATATTAAAAATGAAAATGTTTTTAGAAGGGAATGTCCACATCTTATTCTCTATTTTAACGAAAAACAGTTTAATCCAGCTATCTGGGTTTAATATTAATACTTTGATTATTAAGGAGAATAACAAACAAACATGCGTTCGTTTTCGATTTTCCATTTCTTTGAAAATATCTCGCATATTAGGAGAGCTTTGAAGCCAGCATGGTTTTCAACTGACGATTTTTTAAAAATCCAGTTTAATGAAGGAAAAACTATTTTGTCTGTATCAGTGGCACACTATAGTCACAGCAGACAGCAGTTTTTAGTAGAGCTGATTCAACACTTCAGTGAACGGTGTACAGGTCAGATAGGCCGTATCCAGTCTACGTTAGGCTAAATGTCTTGATCTTTCTTCCACACTTTCCTCTCCGACCCTCCTCCTCCCCTCCCCTCCACTTCCTCCCCAAGCTAAACAACACAGTGGCTCCGGCTGTAGGTAAGCCTTTACACAAACATCAGTACAGTATTGCCTGCATACGCTCAGCAGGAAACGTCGTTATGTGCCTGGCTTGCCTTCTGCTTGCGCTCTGCCTAGGAATCACTGGGGCTATTTTTAGCCCGGCTCTGACTCATTGTATCCCATTATAGCCCAGTATCTGGTAGGCAGGTCATGTGAACTAAGCTGACCTGCAGCGATTGTTGGCTGGCAATGGCGCGCTTTAGTAAAGTATGCATGTTGATCATGAAATAATACTTTGGGGTGCAAAAAAAAAAAAAGGGGGGGGGGGACATAGAGGGAAATTGTCATTAAGGTGAAACTGCCATCGTCTGTCTGGTTACTTCGTTGTTGACTTTCAGATCGCGCCGCTTGCATTAACTACTATTTGTTGAGCTTGCCAGAACATTGTAACCGAGATACCCTGTCTTCCACATCGCAGACACACTATATGTAGAAAGTGTAGTAGTCACGAAAATATCGACCCCTTTTTGTGGCCTGAGCTCTCGAGTTAAGACCGTGGGTTTGACGAGACATTTAAACTCATGCTATCGATTTTCACTAAACACAGTGTGCAGCAAAGTGTGCGCCATTGAATGCAAGGGCCGATGATGCTCGTTGACCCGACTGTTCGAACGCCGTCTCTGCTCTGTGCATGTCGCGTCTGGCCAGCTCCTCTGCATGGGGCGCGAAGCATGGCTCTCGTTACTTCACTCCTGCTGTTTTGTATCGTGCTAAGAAAGCAGTAACAGGGGAGCTTGTATGTCTACATTGCCAGCTGTTTTCTTTTTTCCTGCAATCATATCGTGTAGAAACAGAATGACACAGCAGGATAAGGTTAATTCTCCAGAAGAACACCAGCAAGATATTTTGTGTGGCACGAATTATGTGATTTAGGTGGGGGGGGGGGGGGGGGGGGGGGGGGGGGG
>JBCEWB010000020.1:2203587-2243377 GCA_039654565.1 Peronia peronii
GAAGGTTAATTCTCCAAAAGAACACCAGAAAAAGATTTTGTGGGGCAAAAATTGGGTGGTTTACATCCCCCCCCCCCCCCCCCTGTTTTCTTTTGTCTTCTAAATGAACCCTTTTGCAGCCCATACATGAATACAGTTGACGATTACATTCTCTTCAAGACGGGTTTATGGTACACCCTGTTTTGCTGCTGTTGGTTTATTTTGTATCTGCATTCCAGACGAGAACTCAACGTGGATCCGAGGCCCTGAACTTAACGATATGATATCTACTGCTTTCTTTAGCCGTATTATGCGATCGGTTCTTTATTTAGATCAGTCAAAATAAACTTTATGACAATATTGACAACAGTAATGTTATACATGAAACGTTCAGCGTACATTTGGTATGGTGACCTTGTCCACGTATCATGTGTACGTTTATGGAGCTAATGGAACCGCAGCATTATCAGATGATATCTCCGTTATTTGTTTGATCATCGGAAACGTATCTTGACATGGTAACGCTGTGCAGCCATTCTTGTCGTGGGGAAAAAATGTAGGTATAATTATTTATAGCTCTGTTGTTAACTTTGTCAAAAAAATTAATGTGCTGTTGTATGAAATGTAGCATCATTCTAAGCCGTGCGCGGCTCTGTTAAGTAGACGGGAACACGGTGAGTCAAGTCAGACATTTCCAAGACTGTTGGGCCGAAGCCATGAAATACAGACTTTTGAATGAGTATTACAGTTTGTCGCGAACAGTAGTTCAACATTCAGAAGTTAAGCGATGAGCACATTTCGTGTCATAAAAGAGTTCGAGCATTATCGTTAACAATCATGATTACCGATCCCAGTGTTTCAAGTTCGGTCTCCCATTCAGTACCGTAGCTGGGGATGGGCCCGACTTGGCCGGCGGCGGAAGCTGGGTGGGATGCGCTGTGAAACAGGAATTGCCGGCGTCAAAATGTGTGTCAGGGAAGGGAATGAGTAAGCCTTGGAAATCACTCTCACCATTTCCCCCTATTTCTCACCCCTCCTGCCCCCTTTTTCCTGAGCTGTTAGAGCAGATTGCTTTTCCTTGCTCACTGCTCAGCTTTACACCTCGAACCGTGTTTCCTCCGTTTTATACATCCGCCCATTCCTTTTTCTGTTTCACGTTGAGTCGCTCGCTGGCACATGGGGATTGGAAGCTTTAAAACGGTGTAATACATTAGCCAACGATAGTTCTACTGTACACTGGGCGTCATCGGTTTTTCACATCTTGTCAGAAAATCACAAATTATTTATTATTTGTAAGGAGAGTCTAGCTAGCTTCAATCTCTATCTGTAAATCCTAGAGATTGGCACATTTTCTCTCTGCATTTACTTTCAAATTAGGCAAAATCCCCCCCCCCCCCATCCCCACCCCAGAGAAATACCTCTTCTTGCTTACTCTCATCTCTTTCTACCCCAGAGGAGATATAGTACAGCGATGTGGAATCTCCTCAATACATGGATATCACAATTTATTCGTTTAATGAAACAGCTGATGGAAATTCGGAATATGGCCCTGGACACCGGGACAGACAAACTGAGTGTAACTGATTTAATTTTTTTTTTTTTTTTTGTGATTCACACGGGTGGAGATAGATCTATATTCCGTTTACTTTATAAATATCTCATCGATGTAGATGTCTCGAAAGACTAAATTTTTTGCTTGCATCGTATTTGTTCTTGGCAATTTCCCTCTACTGTGTGGTAGAAATTTCAGTTTTAGTACTGTCGGCCTTAGTTTAGAAGTAATTTTTTAAAAATTCGGTGAATCCATGTATGAGAATATCAGTTTGACAGTCATTCTATCTCACGTTGATCCCCCACTAATGCTGCTGTGCTCCAGATTGATATGCCAGGAAGCAGAGGTTCTCTCTCGCCTGAGCTATATTTCACACCTTTGCGCCTTTTTTATGGACGACTGAACACATGAGTAGCACGAGGAAGGGAGATGAAGGATCTGGTTTTGTGTAAGTGCGAGGTCATGTGCTTTTGTGATAAGTCTACATGAATATATATATATATACTCATGTTGACTAATCACAAAATCACATATACATATATATATATATATATATAGAGAGAGAGAGAGAGAGAGAGAAAGAGAGAGACTTGTAGTAAGAAGGCTTCATAGAACTACATGTACTCACTTTTTTTTTTTTCCGACCCGAGACTTATGAGCAGAAGCTGAGACAGGAGTTGGGAAGCCACGTGTGGCAGCCTGTATGGGAGAGGCTGCATGTGAAGATCATATAGATCTAGAGTTTAATCTCAAAAGTTTTTGCCAAATCGTCAACACATTCAAAACACCAAACAAATTATTCTTTCGGAAATTATGCGAGGGATTGTTCTTGGTATAGTCACTTATACTGCTCATTGAAAAGGAATAGTTTTAGATAGGCCTTCAATCGTGTAGAAAACGAGGAAGAACAACTATGCCTGGAAGTCGTCTTCATGCCGAAACGTTAAATTGTGCGTAGTGTTATTAGGGTGCATAGAACGTTTTTATGCATTGGGGTGGGGCTATGGAATACGAGACAGTTGTTCAAACAGTTCTTAGCGTTCTCACGAATTTGATTGTCTTGTCTGATTTCAAAACAAGATCCGATTGGATGGACAGTTTAGCCTGACTTTTCTTCTCTTTCACTACGGTCTATGAGACGTTGGGGAGGCCCGTCATTTTCACCATTCATTGTCACTTGATCTAACGTTGCACCGAAAAGCTATTATTATTATTTTTTTTTTTTTGCGGCTTACTTTTTCCCTCATGTATTATGAAAGGTATGGTGCACTCATGAGTGATTATAACTATCTCACACACTCCAGACGCCCAAAAGACAGACAATTTGCCAAATGTTGATTCGAATAAGGAGCATTCGCGGCCGCATTCGTGGCAGTACGCCGCACATCGTCACCACGCGTGATCCAGATCCCATAGTGTACACCAGTGATCATTGCAGAATGTTGGATCCCGCCACTGCCAAGGTCGACCGTCCAGTCGTATGACCTTAAGCCTGGATCAAACTCCGACTGGTATGGGGTTGGCTGGAAAAGTGCAGTACATTTCTGACCCTGAGTCTAGCGAGTTCCAGATGCTGTCATCATTGCATACATTCTCCCCCATTGTGCTTGCCTTGCTCGAACTGGCATTAAAGATAAATCCATTTTTATATCTCTCGGAAGTAAGAATTTCTCTGGTAATTTTCGACGCATTTTATGTGGGATTCCAGAGACAACCATGTTCATACGGCTGTTTTAACCCTCGTAGCAGACTGGGCTTTCTCCATTATACCATATCTCAGTGAAACAAAATTTAGTTTTAGATGTAGGACGTTATATGTGGCTTAACCAGTGTGAACAACAATGACATCAGCACGAGAACTTGTAATCATACGCTTGCATAAGCAAAGGAAAAAAATACGGCAAAATATTGATGACATGGATCTCAATGTCTCTATGGAATAAAAATTTCTCTCGTAATTTTCGAGGCGTTTCAATTTTAAGCTTTCAGTTGTTGATCTTTTTTGTGGGATTCCAGAACAGTCACGTTCACAATATCATTGGGACATGTTGACAGATCGTTGAATGATGTAAGTGGCAAATCCACATCCTTAACAACAAATATGATTATATAAAGATGTTGGCAAGGGTAATCACAGTATATGACATGCAGACTTGAAGACCGGTGAACGATTTTATACACTTTGGGACGATTAGGGAAGGTTGGTACTTTTTGGCCCTGTGTACTATTTCGCCCACCTAAGATACATCGGTCTTTTTTTTTTTTATATTTCTCTGGTTAAACTAATTTTTATACCTTAAAAAAGACCGATGTGTCTTAGGTGGGAAAAATAGTACACAGGGCAATAAAGTACCAACCTCCACTAGAGTCCATCGGCATTTAGTGAAGCAAAATACGCGGCATAACTGACATAATTGCGACTGTGTACGAGGATGAAAGCATTCAGTTCCATTCATTGGTTGTATATATAATCTAGGAAATTTGACGTGAATGCGATTAGAAATACTGAAATCGTGGTGTCTTTTCCTGCTCACTACAACATTAAATTTTCTTCTCTCTTTTCATTTCTGCCCACCCAAAACAGCCATACATTGATGAAAGAAAAAAAAAAAAAAACTATTTTAATGGTCTTTTTCCTGTGGCATTCAGTCCTGGCTTGAATAAGTCATTGTCCTTGTGTAGCAAAGCATGACCATCAGGTCTTTGAGATCGGTTAAGTTTGGCACCTTGGGAGCCAGGAAAAGAAACTGTCACGGTTGATTGAAGTTGGGCAAGGATAGAAATAAAGAAAGAACGGAGGGAAGATATGGAAAAAATGTCAGTTTTCTTCGCTGTGAAACTTCCAGTTCCTCACGGGTAGAAAACTGAGTTTCCGCCCAAATGAACCGTGGTAACCATCAGAGACAATTGATCTTTATTTCAACATAGTTGTCCGAATAATTTCAGTTTGAAACAAAGTACAAATGAGATGGAAAATAGTGCCACGTTTTTTCAACTTTGCCGACGGTTAAACTATTGAAATAGATCCGGGCGCTCGTAGACGTCGAACGAAATATATTGATCTAAATGAGATAGTTGTGATTTCATTTTTGGAGCGTTCATTACATTTTGGCACCAGTAGTAGCCCGAAAAAGCTATCGAAATAGTGTAATATTTTGGGAGAAAGTTAGAGCATCAGCTAGACGGTGACTGTTTGTTTTGTTTGTTTATTTTCTCCTTTTCGATTTCTTTCGGATTATGAATACATTTAATTTTTTTTTAAAAATCAGTTATGTTGAGGGATGACAGCGCAGGAGATTCGAGAACATATCTTCACCCCAAGTAAAAACTTCTGTTTTCACCAGAAAGTGGCAGTGATCCTTAAGAAAATGCCCCAAAATGGAAAAAGCCGGAAATTTGTAATTAACCTGGAAATTTGTGATTAACACTTAAAAGTGGGTATTTCATCTGCAAGAGCAGCTGGTTGGAGACAGCGTTTCATGACGTTTCAACGTTATGTCAGGCGGTATGACAAACCTACTCACGGCCACTTAAGTCTGCGATTGGCGACACTCTCATGCACCCACTCCGTCCCTCTCCCACCATTCACTATCTTTTCAAAATATATTTTGTCATTTCTCGTTGTATCGTACAGCCTTGTCTCCCTACGGTCATTCACTCTTCTTTTTTTTTTTTTCGCCGCTTCTTTCCATCACACCTCTCTTCTCACCCCCCCCCCCCCCCTTCCGCGCTCCCCCTCTTCTTTTTTATTCCCTCGCTGCTTTTCTGTCTCTATTCTCCCTGCATTTACAACACCTCCGCCCCGCTCCAGCCGTTCTTCTCCTCTCCTTCCTCGCCCTCTGCCCGGCGGAGCTATTTATAGCCTGAGTAATTCATAGATATTGATTGCTGGAAATGATAGGGTGTAATGGCGGGAGACAGGACGGAGATTTGCTGTGGGGTCTACAAACAGCTGCCTTGCGGGTCCGCTTGCACCAGTCCCAGGCCACTCGCTTTCTGTCTCGGTCGCTTTCTGTGCGGTTGTGTGTGCGCCAGTCTGTTTGTCTGTCACAACTGTCCGTCAGGCTGTGAATTAGAGAGAGGATAAAGAGGCAAGATGGAGGCTAGGACTTCAACAAAATTAATGTCCCGGTTTACATTCATCGGCGTGTGCATTGTTGTCAGCCAGTTCCAGTTTCGGATAAAAGAGAGAAAGAAAATATGCGAGCGAGAGGAATGGGCCAGTTTTAATCATTTCCATATCAGTTGTGCTGTCAGTTGAAAGTTAGATAACAGCACGCAAATAACTGAAAGATATAATTACATGTATAGACCTATTTAGTTATACTTACAGAGTACATGTTCCTAAAGTGTTTGAGAAACAGAAAAGAATGGGGAATATAGAGAATAACCCAGCTGGGAAAAGCTAAAACTGCAAGTAGAAACAACAGCGGAACCGCATCTGAAAATGAGACAAGAGATAACAAATCATTATGCAGGAGAGGGTGAGCAAAAAAAAGAAAAATCTGGAAGAGCTGAGTCATGTCCATTGGTGTTTGAGCTTTGGCTGTGATGTAGAGAAGTAAGCTCAGCCCTGGTTAAGAGAATAAGAAGGTAATGGATGAGCCCGGGAGAGCCATATGTTTAAGACAAAAGGTTGTACATAGTAAGGGAAGTGACGATAGTGTTAGTAACCTTTGATACAAATGTAACAAATCAGGTGGAAGAACTGCAGAGTTATTTGATGGCAGGCAAATGTGACAGAAAAGCTAGACATGTTTGTCACTTCATGGCAAGATCCTAGTTGTTTCAGGAAGATTTTCGAAGATCTGCTCCTTTCTAGAGATTTTCCCAGATTTGGACAGGCCAAAACAAAAATTTAGCTCAGTTAAGCTTGTATGGTAGTTGAGCAGCTTTGTAAGGTCGCACCAAAGTTAATATGGATAACGTCATGTGGCATTTTGAAATTTTTCAACTGATCTCATTATCTGTATCAAAGGATATAATTTCAACGTTAAAAAAGAAAGAAAAGAAAAGAAAAAAAAAAAAAGAGAGTAATGCTGATACATGTACTACAATGGGAGATCATTGTGCCCAGCTCTATTACTTCCCTTTGCCAGACAAAGAGGTGTTGAACAAGCAGTGTAAAGGGGAAAACAATCTCTTTTATGCCTTTTGCTTTAATATATGTCATGAAAAATTACAAAAAATTTATGGTATAAAGAGAATGTTTTCTTCTTATTGCAATTTTATCAATTTTGTTTATGATCAGTCTTTTGAATGGCATGAAGTAAGGAAACTGCTTGTTCTGTATCTCTTTTGGGGGGGGGGGGGCCCCCAAAACTACTAAAACTGGGCACAACGATCTCCCATTACATTGAGTAGGTCTGTCAGATAATAAGAATGTTCCAAGTATAGCATCAGGTCCTTTTGATTATTCTTGTCTCATGCTCCCTATTTCCAGGTGATTTACTTTGCTCACACTTCTTACTATTGTTAGTTTTCTCATTATACATCATAGTGAAGTAAACTTTGAAAATTTAATTTTAGATATATGATAGATATTATGTGTAACTCAGCTTAATGTGAATAATAATGTCATCAACACGAGAACTTGTAATCAGCCGCTTACATAAGCATAGGATAAACATGCAAACAGCATGACATAATATTGATTTATGTATTTGTGGAACAGGGAGCTATCTGCAGCTTGCAAAGTCCCTGCAATGTGCTGATGAAAATCCCATTTAATTGCTATTTTTAGGTTTGTATTTAAAATTTTATCTGGCTGATGTATTATTCCAAACATATGACCCCCAAGGTAAATTTTGCAGTTTCTACTGCTGTTTTGCACTATGTTAAAAATATAATTAGGACTAATGGGATGAATGAAGCAGAATGCTGTAATTGGAGCTGTCGGAACCAAAACTTGGACTAAGATCAATTGAAATGTTTTATTTTTTTTTTTTTTAGGAATTGAGTAGCAGCAGAGTTGAATAATAATTGCTCTCCACGAGGACACAATTGTTCATTACATAATGCGCATTATTGATTGTAGAACTTTGAGGTTTGGTAATCTGTAGTTGAGTGATGCATAGCTGCCCGTTTTTTTTGTTTTGTTTCGTTTTTTGTTCCTTTTTTAAATGGCAGTTGAAGCATTTGTTCTTGTAGTACAGCCTGATTGATTGACCCTGGTCATGAGTGAAATAGGCAGAATATTGTTAGTGCTTGTTGGCAAAGATCATGACTGGGAATTAGTGATAGGAACTGGCTTTCCTCAGTGTATGAATGTGCATTGTGTGTGTTTTGGGGGGGGGGGGGTGGAAGAGGAGAAATGGAATAGTCCCCATTAATTCCATTTTGAATTCAGATCCTAATGAAATTACGTGATTTTTATTAGCAGCTAGTTGTTATATATTTACCTAACTAAGATCAGACACAAAACATTTTTCAGGCTTACACTCGACTCTGAATTCTGTCACTGCCAGGCCAAATGAGGTTTGCTGATGATAAAGCTTTGAATCTTAGAATAGATAACTAGAGGATATGGGCAGTTTAAGGTTTGTGCAGGCAGGTGATATTTTGCGACTGGCAGCAAGTTGAACAGATTTGTAAATCAACCAGGCCTGCACTTCTGAAATCTCTGTCTCTTAGAAACCATTGATCAACTGGTGAATGAATCCATGTGCCACAAGAGCAGCAGTTTCATAATCTATTAACCGCACAACTTTATCAGATTTCCAGTTTTGTTTTTAATCAGACCTCATCTTATCTTCTAATTATGTGAGATAATTATGGATTTGGTTTTCGTTGTTGGTTGTTGTTGTTGTCCGGAGAGCATTTGTGTGCCTGAGGTTAAATGTTCATTTGTGTGTATGAAGTGATATAAAGATGCATAATTCATGTATTGGGAAAATTTGTTTTCTATGAAATAATATGCCTGTTTTGGTCTTATGTTTTATTAACAAGGATGGGATCAATGATCAATCATTCCTTGTATCATTTAACTTCATCAGAAGTTAAAATAGTTCCAGTGTTCAGTTTCATACTGTAATCTTGTATTCACAAGAAATCCAGGATTATAGAATCTTCATTATGTGTTACCCCTTTAAACATTAAAAATTTTTGTATCAGCCATTGATTAGATGCGATGCAGATCTTAAACAGAACTTGCTTTTACTGTTGGGGGGGGGGGGGGGATGGGGGATGGGGTTGCAAGTAAGAGTCAACTCTGTGATCTAAAAAAAAGTTGAGTTAATTAAAGAATTATTCAGTATATGTATGCGTAGAAAGAATCACCAGTCAGCTCCTGGCTTCGCATTTGATTCAGTGGAATCATTGCATCAAACAATGTTTGGCATTGCTGAAATCGAATTGTCATGTATGTTGACACATTTTTTGTTAGTAATAAAAGGATTCGCTTCCCCATCTCTGAATCTCAGTCGGACTTTTTTGTTTTAGATACACTTGAAAACATAGCAATGCACCAGAACATGTCATAATGCATGCGCTCAAAGGCATCTGGCTTATAGTTTTTGAAACAGTGGTTGTTTCAACTTTTTCTGTTGAAGCCATGAAAATTATGATGGCCTAAGAAAGCCTTGTGAAATGGCATTGCTGTGGAATGAGTCGTTTGTGGTGTTGTTTGTGGTGTTGATAAATTAGATGTGGGACTTTTCTACCATAAATACTTATAGGAACATTATTCATTAATAAATAATGCTGCTCCTGTTTTTCTCAAAAATGTTGGAATATACTGTGACTCCTATGTTTCTTTGTTTCTATGAAGCCACCTGTTAAGCTCTTGTTTTCTGCGTATTTATCTGTTCATCTAGCTGTATGTAAAATGAACATCATGAAAAAGTTGTATACATTTTGTCATAAAAAGAATCAATGATGGGAGTAATCTAGAGACTATTCAGTTTGATTGCGGGGAAGTCATGCAACAAACGTTGTGTGATTGTCTCATGTTTAGTTCTTCACTGCTCGCCAGGTCGTATATATCTTTTGTGACTTATTATAACCTTTTCTGCTCACATTATTTGTACATTCCACATGAGAGAAAGTCATGTTATGGTTTATTGTTAATACTTGTTTGTTTGCTTTTTTTTAAATATACACTTTCATATTTTCTCTGATTTTTTGGCAGAAGAATGAGATTATGTAAGTCATTTTTAAGCTAACAGATTTTCTCTTTTTTTCTTTCTGCAGTTTTTTAGACAGAGTCCACACCATCAAGCAGCCGGAGTACACTCCATCAGAGCAAGATATACTTCGATGTCGAGTGCTAACATCAGGGATATTTGAAACTAAATTCACTGTTGATAAAGTTAATTTTCAGTAAGTATTGTCTGTCTTTTCTTTTTCTTTTGTTAATTTGATTTAATTTAATATATTTATTTAAAGTTTATTTTGTTTCATTTTCTTTTATCTCACTTTTTTTCTTTTTTTCAAAATTAAATTCTAGCAAATTTCTATGATTTCAGCTGAAAATTGCCTTTGATAGAATAGATAAGAATCTTTCAAGTGGTGCTTTTTTTTTCTTTATATTTCCTGTCCTCTGGCTTTATAAAGTCAACGTGTTTATTTGGTCTATTTTGTCCTTATATTTCATTACACTTCCCATGTGTTTTCTCAAATGGTGGAGAAATTTCTTTTAGTGCATTATTCTTTACAGAGAATAGTAGGGAAATTGTTCCTTGAAAGCTGCTAGCGTGGACCGAATAAACTTAATGATATCAGAATTAGTGCAAAATAAATCAATACTCAAACTTAAAATGGTTTTAGATCTGGGAATCTTCCCAGAAAATTCAGAACTTTGGAATCTTCAGTGTTACTGCACTATTATATATATGTAATTTGAAATGAATATTTCATGGGACAGGAAAAATGTGATGTTGTTGGAATTTATTTACCTGTCTTCCCATGTAGAAAAAACAAAAAGAGATTAGCAAGAAGTGACAAATATTTCATGCATGGCCTTTCCTGATTTTAATATGCAGACCAGAAGTGGGTTGACAGCCCTCATTGGGCAGTTTGAGACATATTTAGACCAGATTTATTTAGTGCATACTCTAAGAATTTTCGTCAAGACATTCAGAGTATGCATCAAATATCTGCTCTTATTTTAAATAAAAAAATGCCTTCTCTGCCTTTCAGCATGTTTGATGTAGGTGGACAGAGAGATGAAAGGCGCAAATGGATCCAATGTTTCAATGATGTCACAGCCATCATCTTTGTCACAGCATGCAGTGGCTATAACATGGTTTTACGAGAAGATGCTACCCAGAATCGTCTGCGGGAATCCTTAGATCTTTTTAAAAGTATTTGGAACAATAGGTGAGGAGGATTCAGAAGTGTGTGGATCTTGGATGTGCTGTGTAAAAATATTAATATGCTTTTCTGTATCAGTGCAGTTTAAAAAATCAACATTTTTAATGATCCTTCATATAGTTTCTCTGTTTTAGGTAATTGAGAATTGAAGTCCTGATCTTACAAGCATGTAAAACTTCATATTGTTTAGAAAATGTAGTTGTTTTGTTCTGTCACATGTTGCAAAATCCTTATTTTAGACACTATTACAATCTATTTTTTATTATTTATTACACTGAAAAGTGTAAAGTTTGAGAACTTTAGTGAAAAATTGCTACAGCTGGAGATTTTTCTTAAAGATTCCTCCCAGGAAATGACAGTTCTAGCCAATTCGCCATTAAAGATAGGCAATTCTGTATGAGGGAAAGCTGGTGTTATGCAAGAGTGAGATGCATATTTTATTGAGTTCGTAAAATCTGCATGTGATTTCTTATCTAATGGGGTGAAAAGCAAAGATTCCTTGGAAGGATTTTCCTTTCTTCATTTTCCTTTGTTAAGGATGTTTTATTGAAGTCAAGATAATTGCTTTGGATTTCTTTTTCAAACTCAACGTATTATCTAATGCTGGAACACATTTTATCAAGAAGCTATTACGATTGTACGGAACATAGTCTGACGCTGAATTTGAATTAAACATTTGTGATCTTTATGAGGAGATGATAGCTCCTGGTTTGATTTATTACTGGGCTCAACAAATGAAATGTGATCTTTTTATTTGCTCCTGAATAGGTGGCTGAGGACGATATCAGTGATTTTGTTCTTAAACAAACAAGATCTTTTAGCAGAGAAGGTGAAAGCTGGAAAATCAAAGATAGAAGATTATTTTCCTGAATATGCCAGATACCAGGTGCCCCCTGATGGTGAGATTGTTTTGTTTCTCTCAGCCTAGCAACAGTTGGTAGTCTTGTTGATAGCCAGGATGTTTAGCCTTACTTTGGAAGATAACCAGTTCTACTGTTGGACATGTAGCATTCATTCAGTTAAATTTGCATTGCATTGCAAAGCCTGTTCATTCTTTTAAAGCTTGACTTTTCAAAACAAAATCAGTCGAATGTTGGTAATAATATGGCCATTTTTGTCTTTCATAATTTTGAACCTTAAAACTTCTGGAGCTCCAACATTTTGTCATATTGTTTAGCCCTTAGAGCCCTGAGCTCTTGAGCAATATAAGCCTATATTTGATACACTGCCTTTGAATTAGATGTAATTGACTGTTGTGATTGGTCAATAAATACATCATATATCATAATGTGATGTAGTCTTGTTCACTGGTGTACTGGTTGTTTGGGTCTATTGAATTTTATTTGTTACCTGGTCCTGGATACCTATGGACAAAGCTGAAGGAGTAAAGGGCACCCATTTTCCATTTTTGTGTACAAAATGTTTTGTCTTTAATTTCTTGGTAAATTTGCTCTTGTTTAGTAAGATAATGGAACTCATATTTCTCAGTGAATATGCTTCTGCTTATTAAAGCAGTGATATATAGATTCTTTTAAAAATTTGATAATTATCGCTTAAAGATCCACACTGTTCTGAAACATCTAAGTGCTTTTAGTGATACCATTTACTATTTTTGTTTGGCATCAGTATGTGGTAAATCTTTTTTGTCTCCTTGAAATTGCAGTAATCCGTAGGACAAAGTATTCATGGTGGAATTTTTTTTTTTTTTCATGCTGATTGTGAATATAAAGGATAGAGCTGGTCAATAGTATTCTCAGATGCACATATCTGGAATATGTACATTATTTTATTGCTTATACTTTTGATATCGAAGCTTCACAAATTAATTATTTATTGATCATCCCATTTCAAATCACCAAGACCATTTTATGTTTATAGGTTAGAAGTAAGAACAATTGTTTTCATCTCCGTTACTTTGTGCCAATTTTGCGATGATTTCTTCTGCAATTTTTAAGTCATGCATGTTTGCACTGAACTTACAAAACAGATTGTTGGGCATGCTGTCCACTTCTATTAAAAATACGTTGCAATTTCAGTTTTCAGTTACTAGCTAATGGAAGAAGGCCTTGATGCAAGAGACTGATTTTCATTCTTGTTTTTCAGCATCCACTGAACCTGGGGAAGATCCTGAAGTAGTGAGAGCAAAGTACTTCATTAGGGATGAGTTTTTGGTATGTATTATTTTAACATCCTGATTTGAAGATAGTTACAGAGGATATTCATTTCACATGAAACATCTTGATAATAAACTGTTTATAGAATGAAGGTTAGAAATATTTCGTAGTGAGATATTAATAACAAAAAGATTTTATTATCCGTGAAAAAAATTGAAATGGTACATACCATGCCCTGGTGATTAAAGAATTGCTCACGACTGTTATTTGCTTGATTCAGTATAAAATGTTTTAAATTGGAAGGTGAATTTGGACTACTATCGGTCTTGCTAAAATGTACACTTTACATTTCTCTAATTCTCGGTGTGTTTGTCTTTTCTGTTTTACAGAGAATTAGCACAGCAAGTGGGGATGGACGACACTATTGCTACCCTCATTTCACGTGTGCAGTTGATACAGAAAACATCCGTCGAGTGTTTGACGACTGTAGAGATATCATCCAGCGAATGCACCTACGACAATACGAGCTTCTGTGATTTTTTGCCAGCTCAATGGCTGAACTACTAATTTCTATTGTGATGCATCTCTGCTTTTTGTTGGCCGTATGTATGGTCTTGTGTGTGTGATTTCTTGGATTGTACGCCGCCGTCTCGGAGGATGGAAGCAGAAGGGCTGGCTGTGAAAGGGGCTCGGCGCTTCCTGTGACTTTCTTCCGTCCCTCTCCCTTGCCTTGCCAAACAGCTGGAAACCTCATTTTGTAGATTCTGATTGCCGAGAATTTAATGGAAAAGAGAGCAGCCCAGAGGTCGCTGTGGTTAAAACCAACTATATACTGGCAAGGCTGAGGGCTGACTATCTTCTCAATTAATGACAATTTCGTGCCACTGCAACAGCAGCTGAGCACCGTGAAACATGATGTGATATATGTGGTAGCGTGGCAGCTTTTGGCTGCCAAGACTATGCTACTGTTATGCTGCAAACAAATACATAACAATCTCTGTCAGAGCCAGTGCTCGCGTCGTAGGAAACGGGAAGTGCCCAATTTCAAGACAATACTGTTTTGTGCAGCTTTCAGTTTATGTTATTTTGTTCAATGTGGGATCTGAAAAATGCTTTCGCTTGGTTCTTGTGGATGTTTAGATCAATGCTCAATCACATAAAAGAAAGCAGATGTTCTACCAAATCAGTCTTGTTACATAGGAATTTTAGTGAATGAAATAGTTGGTGACTGAATTATAAAAAAAAAGATCTTGATAATGTCTTTCACTAAGAGATCTCCTATAGAGAGTGCATAGTCTATCTAATTGTTAGAAAGTGGAACACAACCCAAAGATCAAGAAAGACGATAATGTAATTTGAATTTTAGTGAAAATTTATAATGAAGTTCTCAAAATTTTGAATGGATATATTATATAAGAAACAGGTTATTAATAACAAAACAGTTTCTCTAGCATATATGTAAATATATTTATGAGTGATTTTAGGGGTAAGGACTTTAAGCTGTTTAAATTTAATGGCATCAGAGGTTAATATATTGCAGGAATGAAGTGAAAATAAAACTCAATATCCTTGGAATGGCAAATGAAAATTGTCATGGTATGAAATTGAGATACTTCAATTGTTAATAGTTTTTGTCAACTGAAACTTGTGTATGCAGTTCATTAAGCACCTGACTGAGAAGATTAAAAAAAATTGCGTCTCCTAGTGCACAGTCCAATCATTTAGTTTCATATTTGCGAAAATAGAAGAAATTATGAATGTAGACAATGTTTGTAAAACGCTGCTAAAGAGAGTAGTGATATATTATCGAAAAAGATAGAAACAATATTGTCAACCAAAAGTTCATTCTTATTATAACTAATTAATTATTGCGTACTCAAATAGGATTTCAGATATGAATAATTTTATACCATCACATGATAGCACCAGGAAGACATCAAATGTGATTTTGGTCACTTTTGGTTTTCATATTTTATGGTTACATTAGCAAAAATTTGCAACATAAACTTTATTGGTCTGAGACTCCCAGATGATGGCATACTCATCACCCATTTGTACAAGAAGATTCCTAACTTGTAACAGACATTTTTTTCTTGATTGTTAATTGAACATAAATTCACAGTGGGTATAATCTTACTATAGTTGGTCTATTTTCTGTAGTTACTGTAAAGTATTCTGCCAGTTGTTGAAGAATGTTTTCTGCTGTTTTGTTTTGGTTCATCAGATTTGATTCATCTGGAATCTTACTGTTTAGGAAAGTGTATTGTACAGCTGAGTTACAAGTGGTTTATCTGGCTTTTAGAAACCAACGCATAACTGTTGATGTGGTGAAAGTGCTTGCCAAATTTTTAGCTAAGGGAGAAAAAAAAAGATGTGCGGCATGTGTTTATAACAGTTCACATTGTCTAAATCATGAAAAGGATCTATTTTTTCTCCATGTGATGTGGTGAATACTTGCTTTATAAATGGTTTGTGTGTATCATTATAACATTATAATCATCGTTTTTCAAATTATTATCATCATGTTTTGTAAACTGAAAAACGAAATAAAAAACATGAAAAAAATAATTGAATAACCAACCTTCCTCTGGACACTTGTGTTGTCCATATGAAACTGCTCAGCTGGATTTTTATTATTTTCTATTTTGCTGTTTTGTTTGTTTGTTCCATTGATTAATTTTTACATTCACTTTTACTTTTTATGGAAATGTTCTTTTTCTTTCTTTTTTTTTTTTTTCCTCCGAAAGGGCTTTCTCAATAATTTTTAAACATCATACTTTTTGAATAAATTAGCATTAGATAGCATAACTTAATATTAGAAAAGCAATGATTGTATCTTTTTGTATGAATAGGGGTTGTATTTTTTAATTAAAAGCAAATGTTTTGCTTGCATTTGATACATCTTGAAAGACTAGGTACATTTGGTTGCATTTATTTTGCAAGTTGTTGAGATTTTGTTTTGAAAGGCAAACAATTTTGATTCTAAAAATTGAAAAAAAAAAACAAAACAGATGAAGTCGAATACCATTTGTTTATAATGGTATGGGAGGCAGAGATTGTACGTTTGGTCCTTATTCATAAATGACACATCAGTTGGACAACCGTTTACTTTGGAGTTATCTTGATAATATAAGATATTTAAACCTATTACATCTCATTACATTATATGTTGAGACCAGATTTCATGCAGAAAATTGATCTTTACAAATAAACATGTCAAAACCATATCATCAACATACAAATGGTTGTTTTTTCTGAAGCCTTTTGGCTTATTGTTTTTGAGTTACATCTAGAACATTGTGGTATTGAAAGAACTTCAGACATCTGTACATATAGAACTGCAACGTTAAATATTTTCCACTCACAATTAATATAATTTTTTTTCTCCAAAACCGAGTCGGTAATAAGCTGAAATGTTACTGAAACTCAATCACAGATATATGAAAAGTTTGCGGTCTACCATTTAAATTGAGAAAATGTAAAATAGATAAAAGATTATTTAGTGACAATTGATATAGGCTCCACTTTCAAACATCCTGATGGTGGGGAAGATAGGGAAAAGTAAAGAAACTGCTCATAATAGTTGAGAAAATCAGGTTAATTCAATTGCAAGAGTTTAGATAAGATGATTAAGTGATATTATATTCTGTAATGGAATTCTTAAAGCTTTGAAATGCAGATTGTTTAACAGTTCGATTATTTAAATCTGTTATGCATTCTGAGGTTGAAATTTTTGTAGATGAAAAGGTGATTCCTCACATTTTGACTGCCATCGAATTGCTAAAAGAAATACGTAATATGTTAGAATATGATTTAAAATTTAAAAAAAAAAAAAAGAGAGAGAGAGAGCAATGGGGCTAACATCAGAAGAGTTGAGGTAAACTGAAAACGACAGTGCTGTGAATTAGTAGATGATTAATGTTACTCTATACAGAACTGACTTTCCCCATCATGCTTGCAACACTTTTGTAGAGCGATAGTGAAAACTAGATATTTATTTGTTTATTTATTAATTTATTTATTTGTATGTAAATGTACTATACTTCTTTAGCATATCATGTACAGGAGCGACCACAACAGCTGATGATGATGATGGACTGTCATGTTTTAATGTCAGCTAGAAGATTCACATAGTAAATTAACACTTGATTGTCCTGAGTTTGACACAGTTAATTGACGTGGTACTTTTGTATTACCGACTGCAATGTATAACTTCTTGGTGGTATGTTTGGGTACTGTACACCTGACTTTGTGAACAGCGGTTTTAAAAATGTACACAGTTACTGAATAAATGATATCTCTGAAAACCTTTTGAAGGTTCACTATAGATGAGGGACAGAAAATACCTCTGTCTGGCAGGTGAATGTTTATGTCAGCATATTTATATGAGTGTTACCAGTTTTGTAGTTAAATGTTGTTATCATGGATTGACAGTTTCTTTTCAGTCTCAAACTTGAAATAGTTGTGATGAGTTGCATTTTGTTTGTTCATTGAAAGTTGGCGTTACAGAACATCAGTTGTTTCCTTGTATGTGTTGTTTTTTTTCATTTCCTGTGGCGTGATTGAAATTAAGTATGTATAAGCTGAGAACACCATGTTTTTGTTCGAATTTTACCATCTAAATTGATGATTGTGCTCCTGCAGAGACATAAATGCCTTTGAGAGTTTTAGATGCGTAAATATTTGTCATGTTGATTGTACATTATTAATGCTTTTTTTTTCATGTACTTCTAAATTATTACTATTTTTATTACAATCATAATCAACCAATGTAATTTTTTTTTTCCAGTAGAAGTTTTAGAGAATGTGACACATTTTGACAAACATTGCCTCTTAGACATGAATAATCTTTTCCTTGCTCTTTTTTCAAGTTTACTACAGATATAATTTTGTTGTTATTTATATGGTAACTGATTTTATTTAAGTTATGCTGATTAAGCTATGCTTACGTTTTGTTTTTGTTTTTTTTTGGTTTGTTTTGTTTTTGTTTTGGGTTTGCCTTATTTTGAAGGAAAGAAAACAGCAACATGTTCGAGTTGTGTGGAATCAAATTTTCTGTGATACGTTTTAGCTGTGTCACTTGCTCTTCACACTAGCTGATGAAAAATCATGTTGTAGTATGATGTAGGTAGTGTAGCAGTTTTTATAAAACAAATTTATACTTTCATTTCATTAGAGCTATCAAATTCTCCCTCCAGCCCCCAGATCTATACATCTCTTATCACGTACGCATGCTATGGCCATTTTTGCAGAATGAAGTCCTTCTACAAATTGATTTGTTCAGTTTTTGTCGTCGCATCACACAATATATTTGTAGCTTGCAAGGAAATATAAAAAATAGAACGTTGACATTATGAAAGCGATTCCTGATAACTGTCCAGTTATGGATTGTGTGTATCACGGGCACCTGTTTCAGTGGATAAGCTGTTCCTTTATTTTATATCTTAACTCAGAGACACTGTGCCAGCTGGGTCATTAATTGGTATTGGTATTGAAGCAGAGTATTAACCATTTCATTTGTACTTGTAAGATGGAAAAGCTTTCTCAATAGGTTGGGAAGTAGTTTTGACAACCTAAGACAGTTTTTTTTCAAAAATTTAAAAACATTTCAAAGTTTTGCATGAGTAATGCTAAATTGAGAATTGCATTTTGATGGACAGCGAAAGTTCAGATAATACCCAAGTCCGATGAGCACTCTTTATATAGTGAAATCTGACTTCTCAACCAAATATGTAGTAAGGACTGTGAGAGAAGAATCTTTGCAGTGTTACAACTCACCTGCTGCAGATCACTGTGGTTTCTTGTTACTATGTGCAGGGTAAAGGCATTATATAAGATGACGGTCCAAGTGTTGCAAGTTAGTGTCAAATCCTAGCAAACTGTGGCATAGTAATTCATTGTAGAAGTCAGAATTGCTTAAGCTGATCTAATAATTATCCTCCCTCCCCACTCTGGCCCCCTCCACAAAGCCCTCATAAAAGCTGATATTTGCATGTCATGTACATATCAGACTGCTAAATGGCTCTCTTTTGTACTATCAGCATTGCCTTTTTCTAGTTCACTTCCATTGTTTTTCCACTATGCTCAGTTTGCTGTATTTTTACATAGTTGTTACTGGGGTTGAGACTGGGGACTGAACAGAAAGGTAGAATTTTAAAATTTTTTTCAACAAAACTTAATCTTTTGTCCAAAAAACAGCACTAGCCATTGAATATTTATCATCCGTCTTTAGGTAGAATGTGATCAAACCTTGTTTATTGCCATTTTAACAGAGACTAATTTAATTTATTTTTGTAGTGTAGTTAAACTTTTTCATGTGGCATCTTTTTTTTTCTTTTTAGATCCTGATCAATCGAGGTTTTGCTCTCCAAATGCACATATAATTTTAATAGGTAGTCATGTATCACCATTTGGCCTTCACTAGAGCTTGTCTCTAAAACTGTGAATTCAAAATCCATTTTATTTGGGTTTTTTTTTCTCATGTCCCAAACTTAAGTGGAGGAACAAATAATAAAAAAAATCTTATCAAACTAAACAACAAAATCAAATAAGATAAAAAAAAAAAAAACAGACAAACAGAA
Organism: Peronia peronii; assembly: GCA_039654565.1. NCBI lineage: Eukaryota > Metazoa > Mollusca > Gastropoda > Systellommatophora > Onchidiidae > Peronia > Peronia peronii. The sequence continues at coordinate 2,223,126 of JBCEWB010000020.1, forward strand.
AAATCACCATTGCCAGATCATGTCAGTGAAAGGTTGCCTCAAACTCATATGCTTCCACATGCAGTCCATAACATTTCATTGCAATAGTTGAGGTTAGAATAATTTGTATGATAATATGATGAAGTTGACATGGAGTTTGAAAAATGATGAAGGATTACATTGTGAAAAGTTCATCTGTAAAAATTAGACATGAATTGTGTGTGGAAATGAACTGCACCTGTACGGAAATTCTCGTCATCTTTTCAAGTCAGAGAGAACAAAGAGGAATTAAGAGTAAATACAAATTTGAAGATGTGCAATCATGGAATGATTGATTTTCATTTTTGGTTGTCTTATATTCATTTTCAACACTGATCTTGCTGTGAAATAGATGCGCTAAAGCCAAGCAGACTCACGCACAACATGTGAAACATTACTTTCCCCCCCAGTTTTTTTGTTTGTGGAGAGAGAATCATCTATGAGCCACAGTGAATGGTGGCAACCTGATTGTAATGATAGAGAGTCTACTGAAATGAATGTCTGATTATATTTGTACATTGTTAGGAACACATGGCTGCAGTCAGCTCTCACTTCGGGCATCACCTTTCACCATTCGAAGTGCAAAGTCCTATGAAGACTGTAATCCCCCACACCATGTAGCATTACTAATACCTTCTTATTCCAATCTAGTTTACATTTGTCATGCCATTACATTGACACTGCACTTAGCGATGTCATTGCTCTGGACACATACATATCTCTCTCTAGTTTCCCCTTGTTCTATCTGCCCCCTCCCCCCCCCTCTCCAATGTGACCCACTTTGTTCAGATTTTAACTTTAACACTAGACTCAGATGTCTTATCCTTTCCCTCCCTCTCCCCTTCAGAACCTGGAGTTGGGGAAAAAAATATTATCAATTACAAGAGATATATGAATAGTTTGGTGTAAGACTCCGCCATACCGCAGTTCACCTTTCCTAGCTTCACTGTACTGCTGGTTTTTTAATGTGTATTTCTGTATTGCGGATTTCCTACTATATCGTGAGGTGCGCCATTATAAATACAATATTGACATTTCCATTATAAGAGTGGAGAAGGGTAGTACAGTAGAGGGAGGGTTGATAACAATATGGGGGAGGTTTATAGGGCTTAAAAATGTGTGTTAATAACAAAATAAATATAATATCCCTACTTTGTGGATTTTCACTTCTCGCGGGCAGCCCTGGTAATACCCGCGATAAACGAGGGAGTACTGTATACCACTTCCATTGGCCAGTGGCAGATTGTTACACCAGACCATCAATATATTTCTCTTAATTGGATTCTAGTGTTACTTATCTGTTTTTAATATTGTAGTGCCATTTTGAGGAAAGTGAAAGAAAATAAAAAAACAGGAAGCTGGATGTGCTTGCAGCAGTGAGATCTGATTTTGAGCAAAACAAAAAAAAAATTCTCACATCAGTCACAAACACACAAGAAGTCACACTGGGCAGTAATATGGTACTCAGCAGTAGTTTGGCCATTGTTTTGTGGTGTAGTTATTGCACAAACACATTTGCCCCTGTATTCAATGTTGCACCCAGGTTTGGGTGCAGATAGAGTGAAAAAACCTGTCTCTGGTGCTGTAGCCCTTTGACTGAGATACTGGCAGTCGTTTGTGAACAGCTGGAGATTTCATTCTAGCAAATAGACTGTGTCTTTCACAAGGGCAAAGCAGCCAGCCTGAAAGTGTGGCACTGCAGAAGAAATATTCAGTGGCAGTCCATGCTCTCATGCCACAGATGTATATTTTCATGATCAACTGGTACTTTATATTCTTAATAGATCTATTTTGGATTCCATACTTAATTATTACAGATGTCAACCTGCTCTCAAACTACAGATATGAGAAAGATTGGTCACAATGGGGAGGGGTTTTTTTTTTTTTTTCATTTCGAGAGCTTAGGCTCAGAAGCAGTCAGTGTTTTTTACAATATTGTTACGTATCAGTCTCCTGCGGATGTTTTCTCCCAGCAAGAGAGAAGCTCGTTTCATTTAAGTAAAAATAAGCTTGGCAGCCAAAAGAGGCAGGTTTGATTGTGAAAATGCAGCAACAAGAAGCCGTTACTCCAGTCCAATATCTGTTTGCTATAAGCAATATCCGGTAGAAATCCTATAAAGGGTAGATTGCAGAAATAACCAAAAAAATTCTGTTGTCTTCTTTTTGAACATGGAGATGGAAAATGAAAGGAACTAACGGGAATGTGATAATTCAATGGTTTGTCATTTGGCAGAATTTGCATAACACCGGGCTCTAGAGCTGCATGTGGCATGGGAAATGGATCATCCCAAGTGTGTCTTAGGGGAACATGTGCATTATGTAATTTTTCTTACTTTGTGGAATTGTGCGTGCATATAAGGCCATTATTAGGCATTGGTTGTTAATTTAAATAAAAGCCAGTCGCCTCTTGGATCTCATAATAAGAACTTTGCCTTTTCGGTTTTTTGTTTTGTTTTTTTTCCCTTGTGAAAAATGTTCATGAATAGATCTAGATGAGAGGTGGGTGGAAAGGGTAAAACAGTGTTGAATTTCTGAGTTGTGTACAGTCATTAACTATGTTAAAGTAAAAATTTTGAAGATAAAAGTCAGAATATCATTTTACTAAAAGATTTTGGCCTCAAATGTTTGTCCAGAAATGCTTTATTTTCTTATAGTGGCCCAACTGTACAAAACACGATTGTATGAAGTTTTAGTACACAAGATTTTTATCTCATGTTCAATGGTATGGCCTACCATCTCAGTGATCAGAAATATTTTTACCTGTTTGCCAATATTTTGTTTATGTCACTGTGATTTGTGAAAACATGGTTATGATTTTACATTTTTTTAAACATCATTTTTTTGCTATCTTTCTCGGGTTAGTGATAAATACAATACCATATTCACTTTATTCTCACAGGGGTAGTGAAAATTGTGATCTGAAACCCCTTGATTTTGACATCAATCATTATAATGATTTATGGTCCAGAGTCATTGCTACATCTGCTTTTTATAATATTGAAGAAAGCATAACACCATTTTGATGAAAGCTTCAAAAGCTATCATCAGAAGAAATGCAAGTGATATGTACTGCACCTTAATAGTTTGAAAAGTGTGCAATGGCCAGTTTGTGAAATAGATAATTTAGAAAATAAAAGAAAGGAAAAATCAAAAACAGTCTCAGACGTAAAAAAAAGTTTACAAGCTGTGCTTAAATTTATTCCAAGCAAATTGACATGGGGAATTTATTCTTTGAAGAAAGATAAAAAAAAATTTTAAAAAATCACCATGTGAAATCTGCTATATAAGTTAAGAATTTCTTCCAGCTAAGCTGCATTGGTTTGTTTCCATTATATTATATCTGCTTGGAGACAGTTTGAATCGGCATGAATGTCGAGTGCATTGGTGCATTGATTTATTTTATGTCACCCAAAATTTTATCAACCCTGACTAAAGAGTCTCTTTAATAGTTTTGTTCACATGCTTTGTATTCAACCAGAACTATATTGTATTAGTGAAAAGTTTTAGGGCACCTATATTTGATTGATTGTCATTTTGATTAGTGTCCAAGGTCTGCCGCAGATGGATGTTTGTGTGAATGTTTTAAATTTCTGTGAACTGTCATTGTCACCGGCTGGATGTCATTTGACATTTTATCTGTCAGGTAGAAAGCAAACTTACAATGGCACTGGTTAGCTGTTGTGTCTGTAGAGCAGAAAAGGTTGCCTCTGCTTTATAATGAATGTAGATGAGAAGCAAATATTTCTGCTGTCAGACTAAAGTTCACCAGTGGTTTGTTAGGACTGGGTGACATCTTATGTACAAATCAGCTAATCTTACACTTCATTGACGTGTCTAGGTTTTATGCAAATGTTAACCCACACCAGTTGTGAATGTAACTTACATAGAAGTGCTCATGTAAAAATGCCTCTTCATTTTTTGTTTAGTTTTCATTTATTAAGTTGTTTGTTTATCACATTGTAAAGCATTTTTAAAAAAAAAGAATTCACCACTTAAAGAAACAGTACCATTATGCCATGTAGATAATTATTCTTCCCTTTTCCTTTGGAATCTATTTGGTCATCTGTTATAAATATTTATTCCCCACTTTCCATAATGAATACACTACTAATTCTATACAGAATCCTAGCTCTGGCTCAAATTTAAAATTGAATGAGAGCGATGTTGTAATATGTCATTGGAGTGGTATTATTGCATCTATAGATAAGTGGTATAGGATTGTATGTGGGGCTTTGAACCTCACAAGATTTTAGCACTAATTAATTTAGAATATTTTCTCAAGAAATGTCAGCAGATTCGGTGGCAGCGATGAAAATTGGAAAGCAGATGGCTTAGTAAGAGTGAGAAACCGTGGTCATCGGTGGTGTCAGCGGATAACCAGAATAGATTTGGAACTTATGCAAAATGAGATTGTCTGGGGTGAAAAAAAACATTTGGATCCAAAGGAAGTCCACAGATCAATAGATGCAGTAAGGCAGAAAGTCAGATAGCTAGAGTAGTGAGCAAGCACCATATTAAAGCTTCAAGATTTCCAAATAAAATTCTGATATGAAAAAAGCTTGCACAAATGATCTTACTTCTTCATTCTCTCATATGGCATTTTGAAATGTCATTGGAGATCCAATAATTGTGCTGTTTCCATTCATACATTTTTAAGGGAGAAACGCATCTATAACCATAATACCCATCAAAGTTGCTGGAACCAAATGTATATGGATTGGTTGAGAAATCTGAAGCAAAATAATAAACAGAGAACAATCTCTTGCTAGGAAGGACTAATCATTTTGTCATTTGTCTCGGTCTAAGTTGGTCCCGTCTTGTTGTTTATTCTCCCTCCCATTATTTCTATTTTATATATATATACATACATAATAATATATTAATCTGCATTATTAGAATGTTTAAAAAAAAAACGTTCATGCTCATGCATAATTCAACCAACAGACTGTATTGTATGTAATTAACCTTTGTTTGACTTGTGAATACGAATGAAAGAACTATGTAATGCAGATTTATTTGTGTTCATTTACAAGTGTGTTGGTCATGTATTTTCTGTGACAAAGTAAAATAGTACTTTTCTTACACTGCACACATTATTTCAAAATGCCAGAAATTAAAAAAAAAAAAAACCTCTGAAATTACATTAAATACAAAAAGCCAAATTTTAATGGCACTTGTTTTGAGAATTTGAGCCTGGGTCCTCTTTGAATCCAAATAACTCCAAGACCCTCATTTGACAAAATAAAATAGATAAAATAGACAAAAATAAAAAAAATCTTTAAAAAAAAAAGTAAGATGCTTAAATTATGCTATTGTCTTTTCCTCCAAAGATGGATGTTATTGGATTCAACAACTACATGTACTTGACTGGATCACAGGTTTTTTGATAGATCACATTTTTATTTTTTTTTATGATTGATGAAAACAGAAGGCCATGGTCAGCAAGGGAAGAACAGACAAACAATGGGGATTGTTTATGACCAGCCCTCTTGCACATATGGCTTCCCTTGCCAGACTCAAATGGTGTCGAACAAACACTATGACACTGAAGATGAAGAAAATCCTATTTCATGTTGTCATTTTAAAGACTGGTCACTAAAAAATTTTGTTAAAATTATAACAATAGGAAAAAAAATTTCCTAACACCTTGAAGGTGGTAGAATTACTCATGATGTATATATTTCAAGCAAAGAATGCAAAAGTGAATTTTTTTGCTCTTTGCTATGTGCTCTTTCAGCACTTCTGCGCTGATGTCTGGCAAAGAGAAGTAATAAGCCTGTAAAAACAACATTCCTGGTTTATAATTGAATTATATTGTTATACATTGGTTGTCTGTTCTTCTGTTACTAACCTGAGCTTCCTGCTTTCTTCTGCCATTCTTCTATGAATTTCTACAGACATTAGGAAAAGTTAATGACCACTCTTGATTTTTTTCTCTTACATTGCAAGGAAAAACAACTTTCTTTAGTTGTTGATGTGTCTGTGGTGGCACAAGCTTCCTGAATTGTTTTCAGATGGATCAAAGAAGTTGGTAGACAGTGACAAACGAAACTGATATTTTGAATCAACAAATTTATTGAAAGGAAAAGCAGTAAATAAAATACAGTTGGTATGGCTTCTACGGAATATCAACAAAATGATGACTGAATAAAGTAACAATTGTTTAATAACAGTTGTGTACCAAGCAGGTACTAAGGTACAGAAGTATAAGGAGCAGAGAATTATCAAATGGTAAAGAATCAGAAACCAACCTTATATTCGGACCTTTCAAGTGATCACTCTCAGTCCTGGCTGGAAGCAAAGACAGAAATGTAAAAACAAAGACATGCCCGCACCTCACCTCACTTCTGTTTTTGCGTGCAGAAAAATATTTTGAATATCATACATGTGTTGTGAACATTCAGGCACAATTTTATAAATTCCACAGTTATTTACATTTCAGTTCCGTTTCAGCTCAGTCTAACAGAAGAGGAAACTAAAATCAAAGTAAACAAAAACTGCATAAAGGAGGAGAATACAAAAAAAAAGAAAAGGGAACTTTTTCTAACAACATATTTTTTTTCCACACTGCAAATACCTCCATTATAATTTGATTAAACATTGAAGATTATTTGCGATAGCAAAGACACTCAGAATTTTAAACAGGGCTGACAAAACAAAGTAAAAGTATACTTAACTGCAACTGAACATTATTAGAAAACGTGGCACAAAAACGTAATATAACAGAGCTGAAAAATTATCTAGGATCACCACAGAATACTTGTATTATTGCAAAATGTCAAAAGCCAAAAGGGGATTTCATTTACAAATTCAACTAGAATTATCTTGACACACAACTGAATATTATAGTTACAAAAATCAACAACAAAAAGGACTTAACACAGATTGATGCATTAAACCAGGATTGTTTCGAATTGCACATAAGAAGACAGATAGTATCAGTAACATGAAAGTTAATAATTAAGATAAACACTTTGTGTAACTGAATCATTACTATGAGCCACCAAATGAATAATACTTACATAAGTACTTAATGGTAAGGTAAGGAACAACTGCAAAACAAAATGAATTCTGCATGCATGTCACATGCCAAATCAAAAACGCATTCATGGGACATGAAACAACAATTAATCGTGACATGTAGAAACATCTCAGTTGAACAGATCTAATTCTAAGTTTAATTTTGATATATAAGGAAAAACATAGTTTGATGAAGAATATTCTTCTCTTAGTAATCTTGATCTCTCTGCTCCTGGACATTATGTTTATTTTTTTGCAACAAAAATCTTGCAAATACATATAGCTCTTGAAAAAGAGGAAAAGAAAAACAACTAAAATACTCACTTTACAAAACATCTGGAGTAACTGATTCAAGCATATTATTCATAATATGTGCAAGAATTGCCATTCCATAACTTAAAAAGGTAAATAAATTAGACTGGCTGCATGAAATCTGCATATAGTAATGCATCCATAATACGACAGATCCAAATACATGCATGTACATGAATACATCATCAGCGGAGACAAATTTGCAATATACATGTAGTTCCTGTCACGCCTTTCCCAAGATATATCTGGAAATGAGGAATGCTATATATTCAAAATTTAGTGTTCCCTAAACTTAAAGAACAGTTTGGACCATAGAATTATGAGGTAAAGAAAATAACTCTTCTAAATTTAATATAATTCAAGAACAACTTTGTGTTAAATCATAAAAAAAAATGTATGGAAATACATGGGATAGTAATTTTGGGATACTTGACCAAATTGACTGAAATGCTTTGCAATGCACAGAATTTAACTTTTTGTTCAGTTTTTTGCTCTGTGACGCCATTTTTTCAGCAATGGAGCAACAAAATGAACATTGAATATATAAAATTAAACTGATGGAATGCGAGGATGAAAAAAAAGAAAGAAGAAAACCAGAGGAAACACAAAAGATGAAAAATCCCATAAATTGCATCAGCTGCTTTGAAAAAAAAACAAAACAGCAACAAAAAAGACAATAAAGTTTAAGTAGCAGGATGGATAAACCTTCAGTATAAAAGTTGCCTGCAGAGTGTGAAAAATAATCCTCCTCCACAGAATGGATTTTCATCTGGGACTCACAAGAAAACTATTGACTTGTGAAAAATAACAGCATGAGGGAAGGATGAAAAATGCAGTAATGTTTTAGATCAGGAGACCTCAATCAAATTCACAAATGAAATGAGGAAGTCTCATTGTCATTTATCATACTATGTACATCATCTACATGCCAAGTCTCAAGTCTGCCATGGATTATGGAAATTTCCAACTCAGCTTTCTTTAAAGCTGCTTCAGATAGACCAGACAGAGAAATACATTTCAACAGATCTTTGATATCAGCAGCTGCATGATCAACTTACCTTAGGAAAATTGTAAACATGCAGCAAGCCAACAAGGCAAACCCCTGCATATATACATGTACATATAAAAAGCCCTCCTTTGATAGCTTTTAGATACCTTTCACACTTTTTGATAACCCATGTTATAGACATCTTCTGACATATCTTATTAATTGATGAACGTCATCTAACCCATTTGGTGCAATGTAGTAGTAATCCAAAATCACTACTTATTTGTCCCATTGATTTGTTCAAAGTCGAATTCCTGAGTTCAACAATAATTAAATTTACACAATGTTAATACATTTCATCATGATATATATGTACTACTATCAATATTATTACATGTATTATATTAAACCATAAAATTTGTGATTGAGCTGCTATTTCAAAATTCATTTTAAAGAAAAACCACACAGACACATCTGGCACTGTCCTTTATTGTGACTTATGGATTTACTCCACATAGCAGTGTGATCCAGACAGAGTACGATGTTAATTCTCAAGTGATTTATGTGTGATTTATCTCATATAATTTTCTTTCCTTTTTCACTTACTTATTTTTTATTACCCATGGCAAAGCTGACATTTACCCATGACAAAGCTGATATTTATTGTCTTGACACACAATTAATTCAAACAACACTTTTCAAATTATCCATGTACTTAAGGAAAAAAAAAATGGAGAAAATTAAATTTACGAAATTTCAAATCTGGAGTCATACTCATATGATAAATCAATCTATCCCTTTGTAACTGCATATAACATAAACAGCTATTTATTGGCACTTAAATTCGCTATATCTTTTATTTAACATTTACATCTTTATGCATTTCACATTTACAAGTGGCATAATATCTTAAATCGTTAATGCATGACATACAATATCGACTGAAGTGTCCATGAAACAAAGTATTTTGCTCTCTTTGTTTTTAGTTTGGAATACTGCAAATGGACTTCAGATGATTTTTCCAGAATCATGAAACTTTCTATGACTGTGTATTGAGGTAGTGAAAACTTAAAAATACGATTTTTAAATTTGCTTTTGCAGAAATCTGGCAAGATCTTTCATCTTTGCAAAAACAGAAATGAACAAAAAATGAAAAAAATATCCACATTAAAACTGCTGGAAGGCATCAATCAAAATCTTATCAAAACATACAACAACAGACAATCATATGTGTCTCAGTCACCTTTGTATGCTATTCAAGCATCCCAAATAATATCAGGAATGACAAAACTGTTTTTTTTTTTTCTTAAGCCTTTCAATCTTAAAAAAGTAGGATTGTGACAAAACTCATTGATCAAGTTGCAAATTTAAAGAGAATCAACAATAATTAGAAGTCTCTGGAAGGGAAATATGAAATTTTTTGTCAATAACTTTGAAGGCAACATGGAATTTTCAGCTGTTTTCTTCATGAGCTCAATAGTACAGCTTTCCTTGATCTACCTTGATATCCATGTAAGGCCAACCTGAGGTCCTTTTAATATTCATTGTCCCTGGAGGTGGAACCACTCTGAGGAAAAAAAAAAAAAAAAGAGTACATTTCATTCAAAAGGGTTGAGGTCACGCTGATCATTCTTGTTTAGAAATGCTCACTTTCTAGATAAATTATGTATCTGATGAAATATAACAGGATAAAATATGAAAAAAGAAAATTTTGAACAAACATTTTGATATACGGGTATAATTTTTTTTGTCCGTGTGATAAAGGAAGAGTGACTGACTGATAACTGAGAGTAGTGAGAGCCTCTGTGTCAGTTTGAAAATTTTTTAAAAAATCACGTGTGTCAACAAAAATATTGGTAGTGTTTTAATCACATAAGGAGAGTAGGAAATAATTTTCATTGCATGAGATCTTGATGATGTGACTGCAGACATGTGAATATAGTTATGGTGACTCAAAGACAGCATGCTGTATGTGAAAGTGCAAAAAACTGCTTTATTCAAGAGATCTAATTATTCAGTCAAATAGCAGTCTCCGTTAGCAGGTTAGCATATTCCTGTGCTCTTGTAATTAAGACAAAGAATGACATGCAGGCTTGGTGCAGTTACATAGCTGGAGTGTTTTTCACTTTGTTTCCTAATATAAGGTTTATAACAGTCATATAGCAGTATCATATAGGACAATCAGGATTTTTGTACTGGATATAAGATAAACTTTCATCCAGCAAATAGTATATAAAGTTACACATCCGCAGTGGATCAATGTATACTAAGTGTTAGAACTTAAAATTTCACTGAGCTAACAATTATTTACCGTGTAAATCTAAATTTTTGTATTGCTTTATTTCTTTTAGTGAACTCATGATTCCAGTCCTTGTAAATAAAAACCTAAATTCAATTTAAGTAGACCTGTAAGTGGCCCCTTACAGGATTGTCTGAACTTTTTCCACTGACTGAAACAACAGCGTTTTCAATGCGTTTGCGTCTGCGCATGTGGGGGAGGGGTTTAAAATTTAACCCTTCTGAAAACACTTTTAAACATGTAAAAAACAAAACAAATTTACCACCTGGCAGATCGTCAGAATTCCAACGATTGTTAGAAAACTTACAGGTCTATTTAAGACTGCAAGCAAAAATACCATTGAAGCTTTGCTGTTGGAAACTACGAATTCTGAATTACTGTGAAATTGATGTCAGGAAATCCTCCATGGATATCTTATGTTGAATGTAGCATAGTTTCTTTCATTCTATGGAACCTCATTACAAATTAACACGGCAAATCATGGAGAAGTGAATTATATAAATACTCTTCCCACATAGAAAGACAGTGTGAACAAATGAGAACGCAGAGACAAGAATGTAATCTCATTGTGCTGTTTAATTCTCCTTCATCTGTAGAAAAGACAATTTTCTCAGTTTTTGCACGAACAGTCGAAGTACCAAGAGACATAATAATTATGAATGTAAATTAAGCTGATATGTGACACACTTCATATGGTAATTTAGATTAAAGAATCAATTTGGTATTAATAACTACAAAAATATCTTGAGTATAGGAAAGTAGCCTACTAACAAACATCATTTGTAATGAAACCATGTGAAGAAACAATTTGACAATGACTGTCTACCATATCCATGAAACTCATGGACAAAATATGGAAAAACAAGACACAGAGAGATACGATACAACACAGGTCAAAACTTGAGATCTTGTGGAGATATACAGGACCATTATCAGTCTTCGCAATGGCATGAGGAGATACAAGACCATTACTAGTCTTTCACAATGGTGTGAGGAAAGACAGCATCAAAATCATGTTGCAAATGGCAAGTTTGATAACCGTGCATTAAGTATGTGAATAAAACTGATACAGATGAGACATAATACAAATTACACATGCATCTTTAAAATCTGTGGTTTGAACTTCAAGATATATGTATCATGGTCTTGACCGTTGAACGTAACGATATAATGATCTTGAACATAATTTAGGAATTCTAGGCTTTTGTTGAATTGTATGGTGAATTTCTCATACGAAATATGAGATATTCAAGTTAATAAACTCTCAATTGCAGCTGTTTCAGTTTAACTTTTCACACTTTAGAAATGTAATATTCAAAAATTTCTCTCGTCAAAGTAAAACAGTAAATATGACTAGCTGCTGGCATAACAAATCAGAAAACCACTGCAGTACCCTAAACTTTTAATTATTTTAATAATTTTAATTTTAAATCCATTAATGACAGACAGCAAGACATGCTTGAGGAATAATAGATGTGATGTCAAGTAGAAATCAAAGGAATATTTTGACTGCACCATTCACATGAATTCAATATCTAGCCACAAATCAGTATCTTCTGTATCTCATAAAAACACAGGAAATATCATAGCTACGATGTTATTTCCCACATCTAAAAATTAGGGATCAAATCCATTTGAAAATAAGCATAAATTTACTGGGGTAAAAATGTAGTTAGTTTTTGGCAAGGTTTAGATCCATAGATGTATGTGAAAAAAAACTTATAGTTTTGACAAAAATGAATGCCATCAGACCATGAACTCAAAAACAATAACAGAACCCAAAGAATATTCAAGAAATAGCAGATGACAGGACCATTAAAAAAAAAGCTTCGGCTTATGCCATTTTCTCTCTCTCTAATATTCCACAAAGGTAAAGACAAGTTCCATTCACAGACAAAATATAGGACTTATTGACATAAAAATACCGACAGAAAAATCCTGGATTGGTTACACCAAGTTTTCACCATTTTTGAGTTATTTATCTAAATGAATTCAATCCCATGTGTGACTTTCAGCACAAGTCCCAAAAATCAGTTGAGTAAACAAAAAAAAAAAAAAAAAAAAAAGGGAAACTCAGTAAACCACATTTCCTAAACATTTCCCACATCAAGCTCATAGATTAAAATGTTTTTTAAATTGCTATAAGTAAGTTTTGTCCACAGGAAATTGATATGGGATGGAATGAATTAGTGTCAATCATTTCGTTGCTCTATGGCAGTGCACTGAAACATTAATCTAGTAAAAGTTGGAGAAGAAGCTGTCAAGGAATTTGATAACTTTTCTAGCTCTCGACAGATATTAACAGTTACTAAAACAAGGTATATGTACTTACTGTTATTAAAACCAAGTGGGCATGAAGGTTTTTTTTCATGCTCAGATAGACCTATACAATCAGACATAAAAAGTTGTCTTCATATATTTCATAAATTCTTTACTCTTTATACTGAAGAAATCAAATTACTCTGAAAAGCCCTGAGGAAAATGTTATTGGGTCACATTATTTGAACCATTATGCATTCTAGTCAGCTACTCATATTTACAACATTGCTGTTTAAAAATATGAAAAAACATTGTAAATTGCTATAGCCAGACTTTTATGTTTTCCAGTCAATTACATCTCAAGTACTTCTTTGCTCTATATCTCCTATTACAAGCTTTGTGCTCTCTATATAATTTGAAACCATCACAACAACAAATATCATTCAAAATGAGTCAATTTGTTACATTTGATTAACAAAAAAAAAAAAAAAAAAAAAGACAAAACAATAACAGCTTTGTATGATCACACCTGGGGATTTTTCTAGTTTAAGTCTGCTCAGCCTCACTCAACTAGCACAATTATATTATTTCATGTTATCAGATGATCTCTGTTCTCTCAAACAATAATCATTTCCCCCCTCCCTTTTCTTATCTTATCTTCTTTTCATTTCATTTTATTTATTTATTCACTTATTTTTTTTTTTTTTTACATGACGCTTATGAAAAAATTAGATTAAATTTCATTATATTTTATACCACTCGTTCGTTGCCACAATCTGTGATGATCAAATGTAACTGGTAGTAACCAAAATGTCATATTAAAGAATATTTCTGGAAAAAAGTGTTCTCCTTGCCCACAATCCAATAACATAATTCCACAAAAAGCTATAAATATAAAACCTACAAGTGACTAAGTTGCGAGCCTATATTCACTGGATACCATTTATGAAGTCAAACTCTTTGAGGAAAAAAAAAACAGAACGAAAGGCTTTTCAAATAATTTGATAATGCTCAATTCAATGTTAGCATGACCATCAGGATAAAAGACTACAGGAAAAGAACATTGAGACAAGCATCAGCTGGCAGCCATACTGCTGTAGTTGTACCTGATTGCCCCGGAGGTGGGTGTACTGGAGACACTGGGCGCATGCATGGAGGCACGCTCGACTTCTGTGGCATTGCTGTCAGCCTTCAACACAGAGATGCACTTCCAGTTGTCTAAGTAGTTGGCTGCAAGAAAAAAAAAATTCAACAAAGTGAAGATTTGATGGTAAAATCCAACATTTCTCTTTCTTTGAGAACAGTGCTTTATGTTTTACATAACCAGTTTCTAAACATTTCACTGAAATATGAGGTTCTAAATTATGTTTAGTGCATATCTGCACAGAGTTTAGGTGCAAAGTAGCAAAGATTACATGTAAAAAACACAAATATGTATTTAATCGTAGGGAGATTATTCAGAAAAAATAAAGACAGGTGAAATCTGAACACACCCTTATATACAAATATTATATGTATTCTTGACATCCAAGGACTGTTTAAGTGGTTCAGTTTTTCAGTCAGTCAAAGTGCAAAATTGTTTATTTCTACTTCAGTAAAGAAACATAAAAAGAGAACATGACAATCTATTTTGCAGTTTATCAAATCACTATATATCTCCACGTTGAAATCCGGCAAAAACTTAAATAGAGACAGTGCTTTGTTCACTTTCTTTTCCCCTTTCTTTTATATGTTTTCCAGTAGTTTTCAAGTGTTGAAAATTTCCGAAACTGACTATTGCCGTTTGCTGCATAACTGCATAATTTACAGAATAAAAGCATTGTGGCCTTGCTGTGTAGACACAATTTGTGTCCTGGAAAAGGTAATTAAATGCTGCTTCAACCTCGTTCTGTGACTGTGATCAACTGAAGTACTGATTGTTTGGGTGCTAAATGAAACAAAACTTGGAGTTGAAGCTCTTGGGCTTATACAATCCAAGATAACAAACACTGCCTCTGCCCCCAAAGGTTTAAAATTTCACACTTTCTTTCATGTTTTAGAGAAAAAAAAATATTAAAAAATCTCTGATCTGCCTTATGTAACGCAAACAGCCTCTGTACAATAATTATATCCTCCAACACATTTCTTGTGCATTTCCGGACTAACCTTTCCATAATCTCACACATCCATCATCTCCTGAAGATGCAAGTATAGTGCCTGTAATGTTCCATGACACTCGCCATACCTGGAAGAAAAACCAAGATAATAATCCCTAAAGTCTTTCTCAAACTGTTAGAATTTCATGCTACTTTAAAAGTGGAGTTTTATAACAAAGATATACAATCCTTGCAGAAAAGAACTGAAAATTTATTTTTCAAATATTGAAAGGAAGTGCACAATTTATGTCTCATTGCACGGTTTTCTTAAAGAAATGCTGAGAAAATATTAGTATAGCAAATAATAACTGAACAAACAGAATTATCCATTTCGATATTATAACAGACCAAATATAAAAACCATGAATTATTCTGTGCACTGTAAACAGAAAATAAAACAGTTTTCTAATAACATTATCATGGCTCTACAAACTGAGAGGTTAAAACTTTCTCAGACAAAGGCACTATTGCAGTAAACAAGATACAAAAAGCTGTTCATGCTTACCACTGATTCATGGTCCTCAAAGCATCCAACCTGTCTGATCTCAAACTTGCTCAACCCACTAGCATTATTTCCTCCATCTTTCCTGGAAAAAGAAAATGAAATTGCCATGGCTAAGTGAGGATTGTCATCCCCCCAAAAAATCTGAAAATCCATTACATAAATCATATGATCATTTCTAGACATGGATATAATCTTATATTATTTCTTCAGTGCAGGCTTTTAGGATGTTTATGAAAGTTTTGACTGTCCATGAAAATATCAAATGATGACAAAATTTATCACACGATGAGGAAGGATAGCAATAGTAATCAAAGAACAGATCTGCATTCTTTGAATCCTCTATTAATCACTCTGAAACATTAATATTTAGTCTAACTTTAATAAAATCATTTCACTAGCTGGTCCATGTTTGAAAAAGAAATTGATATTATAAGTTTTGATCTATGAAAAGATCATTTTTGATAAAAATTAAATTTCTTTATGGTCAACATCTGTATATGTCAGCCTGCTCTTCCAATATCCCAGTGGCCACTAAGTGTTGGGATACAAATAATACTTTATAAAACAATTTCTCATCTCCTGGCATGCTTGTAGGAAACACTATCAGGTACTGAGCGGGCGGTGTTGAATATTAACAAAATGATCATCAAATGATACCTGATATTTTTCAGTGACAAAATTGAAAGATCACGGGCTGCGATGGCCAGGAGATGATATGATCTGCCCAAGTTTGGAGCAAATCTAACATCATGAACTGGCTCTGTCACCATAAATATAGTTTCCACTTTTTGCCATTTGCTGGGGATAAAAACACACACTACAATTATTCTTGATGACACAAAAATTAACAATCATGATTAGGAAGGACAAGTATTTAAAACTGATGCTGTCTTTATGAAACATTATTATATGGATTATCTTAAGAAGAATTGCCATAGATGGTTGTACAAATAACAAAATCAAACTCATCACAATACTGGTGCGTTCAGTCAACTTCATGCAAGTTGACTTCAGATGAGCTGATCTTTTTTCATGGAATAGGTCTTGGTGGATTCTTTATTTCGCTAAAAAAATGAGTGAATCGACATCAACTTATCCGTTGTCAGTGATGAGTCAATCTTTTTGTCCTGTCCTCGCCTTTATAAGATCAAAGAAAAAGGCAATGTTTACGTCGATGTAACTAATCCCAGCCTGCAGAGCACTTCTCTATTTAAGCCCCTCCCATCATGTGACAGAGTAACTATAGCAAAACTGTAAGTCAAAATGACTCAAAAAACTGGACAAAACATCCCTCCCATAGGCAAAGTAATCACACGCCAATTGCATATCATCTCGCCTCCTTTTCACACCCATGATTTCTACCATAGAGATGCCCCAAACTTGCACCTCACACACCCCTTCTCTACTACTGCAGTGCGATCCAAATTCACACAAGAAGGTACAAAATGTGTTGGCGATCATCTTGCACGTGGAGATTTCCCTGGCCGCACTGACACTCATAAGTAGATGCCATCCTGAGCAAATTCCCTGTGTCGGCCATTGTTCTTCTCATAGAGGCGAACTTGCTAGTTGCACAAAGAAGATATACAGAAAAAAGACTTTGTGATCCTTTCATCTTCTCTCACCCCCTCTATTGTGACTTGTGGTTTGACCAAATAGACCTACTTATACTTTCTCTAAGTCATTGTGGTCAAAATATGAACAGTGAAGAGGAACACTGCACCCGTTGACCTCATCTACAGATTGATCGTGTGTAACATTTATCGTTTTGAAAAACGCCTAGTATGGAGTCATACATATACTATAACATCATAAAGCTGTGGGAGGAATGTTGGAAGGACATGAAGTCGCGTGTGGTGATCGCATTGCATTGAATGCTTAGGAGATAGGGTTGGAACAGCGGGCACTGGTCAGGTTCCATGACTGTATTAAATTTACGTAGCCGACCGAGGACAACTGGTGTTGATAATCTGTTATAATTCAACTATATGCTAGGTAGATCTCACTGAAAATGAATGCAAGGGATCAAGGTTGAAGCTGGATAAAAGAATGCATAAAAGGAAGTAATTATAATAATGACCTCAACAGATCATCCCCAAAAAATGGTGTAGTGTTTGTAGTCTTATTTGAGCTACTGATGAGTCGAACTATGGGTGAGTCGATCTTGTTTTTTTTTTACTCCCCTCTGATATCAACTCATTCTTAGTTGACCGTACAATCTGAAGTATCGGTACCAACGTTTATTAACAACAGGAGTGCAAAAATAATTAGTCTTTACAACCAAAGTTATGCTCATTCATCACACTTTCTACAAAGCCTGTGGCAGTCCAAATATGGAGGGGATAAGATATTTTAGAAATAAAAATGAATCTGTAATAAAGATAACATATGTTAGAAATAAAAATGAATCTACAATAAGTTATTGCCGATTCCGAGATATGACAAACAGGAGAGACTCACCGAGCTGTTTCACTGTATTCATATATTTGGACTTTTCCACCTGCTGACTGGTTTGGATCATCACTGCCAACAGCTATCACAGGTGGATGCATTCTGTTGGAGAAAATGATGTAGACGGTGCAACAGAATGTCTCAAGAAAATATGTGGTATATCCTATTTGATAAAGGAATTTAAATTTTTTCAATAATAGCTGTACCAATAATTCAGCCACAAAGAAAAGTTCAGCTCACGGCATCACATTCTAGTAGAAAAGTGTGTAACTCAGATACACACCCTCTAGGCGCCTGGACCGCGTAGTCAAATGAAACGCCTGGCTGCTAACAACAGATCAACATAGGTTGGTTTTGGCATCATTCTAAAGCGTGGTTATTGTCTTTGTGTGAGTCCTAGAGATCAGTTGCTTGTTGCTTGCAAAAACTTGATGACCCCCTTTCACCCAATGCAACTGTGACTTTCTACGATTATTCATCTCCGTGCTAAAAGGTTTGAAAAGTGTCACTAAAACTGATTGTGTGAAAATGTATTGGGTTGCTTATAAAGGGAATATCTTCAAATCAGAACCATACGATCATTTGGCATTAAGTGAAAAAGAACATTTATTATTCTACTGTACTTTGTGATATTATGATACACACCTTGCTATTGGGAAATGAAAACTGCTGGTTACTAACAGTCTTAAGAATCACAGCAGCTCAAAGCAGATCATTTATTTGCTGCCCCACCCAAGCCAACCATGCCGCCTTGTCCCCGTCAGGTTTGGCTGCTTCTGGGACACAGTATTCCTTTGCCAAATATTTACTGACACAGTCACCTCTATCGGTAGACTGGTACAGTCGCCACAGATGCCCCCATCACACCCACATCTCCTTTCCGTCGACAGTCACGTTATTACTTGAAATCTCACACTGCGCATGGCTTAAAACAAAAGTAGAGAGTTCATGCTTTCTGGCATTTTTTTGTTCGACCGAAATCGGTTGAAAATTGACGTTTCTGTCATTTTTTGAAGTTGGAACAATATTTTGATGACATGCAGGAACTTTTGCGGCTTTATCTAAAACAGCTCGGCTTTATGATGGTTATGCATATATTGTCAATAGATTTGTTCCGACTAAGCACACGGCTGGAAATCCCCGCCTAATTTTAGTAGGGGGATACAAACACTCCAAACTGTTCACTGTTATTGACATAGAAAAACATACAAAAATGCACGGGGCCAGTGACAATTGTTTTCAGATCTCGTGGTGGAGTGGCAACAAACATCAGTGAGAGGTCTATTTTGAGCAGAGAGGTACAAACACACCAGTTGGGATTTCCAGGTTTTTGCTTAATCGAATATGAACTATTTTACGCCCAAATCAAGTGAAAATAATAAAACCAGTGAACGATAACGAAGGAAAAAGGAACAGGGCACCAAGGACAGTGTATGGGTGTTCCCTGTGCAAAGTCAGATTGTGCAAGGCTACATCTTTAAGCTGAATGTCATGTTTTATCTAACTTCTATTTCAAATATTTTTTTTAAACATGATCTTGTCATTTGACTGCCATAAAAATTTGCATGTAGTTGTACAGACTACTTGTCTGTTCTTGTATGAAATATCAGATTTTTTTTGTGCAACAGTTTTCTGTGTGTGATTTTAAAAAAAGAATTAATTGTGTTTTTGCATAAAGTAATGTCCCTGGAAGTGAAATTTCAGAAGGGTCTGCCTGAAAAGACTGTGTCAGATAAAGGGTTAACATAACTGATTGTCACAGAGGAGATGTTGGGCTATAGGTTCTGTGAAAAAAATCATATTTGCAGAAAAAAAATGTCTTCATCAGCTTAATTTTCATTGAACTATGTCATAATTTGGTGAGTCTACTGCAAGAATGTGTTCTCAATCACCATGTCAAATTACACATTGCTTCATCGTTACATTTCTGATACTTATATCAAATTATGTCTGCCGACTGATGAAAAACAATGATCCAACAAAGGGTGGTTTTTGTAAACAGTTTTGGCATTAATAATAAAGATACAGTGATAAAAACGGACCTGCCTACCCTCACAGCAGTGGAGGAGGGATATCTGACTCAAAAAGGAGTGAAAATCAGGGAAAAGGAGGGAAATTTACCGACCTATAGTTCTTACTTAGAATTACTATGTATTACATAACAAACCAATAGAACATCTGCATGTGAATTTAAGGTTTCATTCGATATAAATATTACACAATAAATCAGATCTGCATTTCTTACATTCTTTGCAGATAGATCGG